>JAJEKB010020660.1:441977-470582 GCA_022393335.1 Macrotrachela quadricornifera
TACGCTGATTTCTTACAAATAATATCATGCAATGACATAAAAGTGTCACTCATGACACATATACAGAAGCAATGCCAAAGATTCGACAAGCGGCTCTATAAACTTCAACTATGTACATCACAACTCGTTAATGGCGACAGCTTAACAATTTAAACGAAGCTAAAATTTCCTAGAGGGAGCTCAAAACTTTCTAGGGGGAGCTTAGCTACCGCTAGCTCCCCCCTGGTTCCGCCACTAGATCCAAACAAGTATAAAAGTCACCATGTTTACAAAGAAGTTCACTACCTCATCGATCATTCGTCTATGAACATATATTTTCTATCTAATTCGATTTCATTCATAGCAGATATTTACTTCTGCAAAATATCGAATAGTGAAATTCTTAGATTTATCTCGTAGATAGAGTGAATTGAACCATTCAAACAAAGAATAATATAAATAAAAGACAATATTTGTTCTACTTCGAATAGTTGCAGCTAGATCTCCTAAAATTGTTTTATTATGAAAAAATGAAATACAACTGAGAAAGTTTTTCAAACCAAGTATATCGCGTTTTGAATCGGCATGCATTGAGTTCCAATTAAAAGAAAATGTCAATGGTCACATGATAAAACTTTCATGATTCTATTTTTGAAATTTAATAAAAATTATTTAGTTGTTATTATAATATCAATGCATTTGAAACTTACTTTGCTAGTGAGAACAGCGTATCTGAAAAGAATATAAGACAATTCCATGACGAATAAAATGTATTAACTTACTTTGCACCAGAAGCAGCAAATAGATCGACCCATTCATTTGGATCTAAAACATAGAGGAAATTCATCAATGTTTTACAAGAAATCTCCGATCAATATTCACCATAAAGATCTGCACGAAACTGTGGAGCATATGTTTAATCTGATGGATAATTTTTCTTTATATGATCTACAATACTCTGAACTGGATTTATGCCTTGCCATTTGCATTACACCCTAAAAATAATTCAAACATCTAATAGATGTGTTTCTAATACCTGATAGGATAAACTTACCATTCCGAAGAGATAGGTACAGGGTGATCAGATCAAAAATTTATCAGACAAGGTGATTTTTTTCGAACTAATTCATATTATATTAGACTGTTGATATCTAACGGTCCATTGGGTTTTAATTCATTTATTTATGTTTTATTTTCAATATGTTTCACTATAAAAATAAGACAGTATAATGAATATATTCTTTAATTAATAAAAATTTAAGACAAGACATTTCATGTTTAACCTTTTCGCCTCATTTGAAACATATTTAGAAAAAATTCTAGAAAAAAGCTATACATATTTCACGCATAGGAGAAGATTAATAAACCTAACGAAAAAAAATGATATAATGTCATTTCGATATTAAATTTTTGCATTTCATCGAATTTTCTTTAACAATTGTACTGGAAATAACGCCCGATCGAAAAGTTTTTGAACAAATATTTGTTTACTTTTGACCAGCTAGAAAGTGTTCTACACACTTTTCTATTTTCACTGTTACAATTCGAAACAAAAGAGTTGGAATTTGTATATATATATATAATCTTGCAGGTCAAAAGCTGCTCTACAAAATTTACTATTTCAAGCTTTCTTGTCTTTCGACAAAGCATCTCAATTTTTCTTTTTCCTAAACATTTATTTTTGAAAACCCGACTTTTTGACCAAAACTGTTTCATTTGGAAAGAAAATCTAGATAAAATGATTATGACTACAATTGGGTAAAAGCCTCAGTTTAGTTCAATATCACATTTTGTAGAGAAGTGTTTGCTCTACATAACGATCGACTTGAACAGTTTTTAGTATGTTGAAAAAATTAATTCATAAGGTGAACACAAAACCGTGTTGCTTCATCATTAAAAAAAGAGTAATCATTTTTCCCCTTTTTCAAAAGGTTAAAAGTGAACAAATATTTGTCGAAAACTTTTCGATCGGATATTACATGATTTTATTTGATCGTTCAATTTAATTTTTTTTCGTTTTTAAATCATCATATTAACATATTATATCATAAAATTCACTATCTAAATCGACTATATGACGTAAAAAATTAGGAACAGGTTTAAATTTCAGAAACTTTCTTGTTACAAAAACCATTGAAAATATATATGTTTTCATCAATTTCATCAAAAAATCTTGAAATAATGAAATTTATTACTATTTTATTTTAATTAAATCTGTTCAATCAATGAGGATGTTGATAGTGATTATAACTCGACCCTTTTTAACTTTCACAGTGGCCAACACTATTATTTCAAACAACTATGAGCAATGTAATATATCTTAAGAGAATAAGCAATTGGGAAGTGATTAAAAACCATATGGTAGCATGAAAAAAAATTACATTATCGCAACTATTCGTAGGATAATCTTTAATTTTTGTAAAAATAAAGGAAGCTTTTTTAAACATCTTACAATCATTAAATAGTATTTAATCTCTTTTGACGAACATGTAATTGACATTTGAGACGTTAATAATATTTATCATAAGCAATAGAATCTGCTTTATCCTCATATCACTATCCGCAGAATAGCATCGTAGTTCCTTCAAATTTAATTATCAATAAAAAGAAATCAACATTTTTAGATCATTTAATCCGTACTTCAACTTTGTTCTTGTTAGAATTTCATGAAATGTTTACAATTTCTTAAATTAAATATTCTTCTAAAATTACTGTTGCAAGAGGAGGAATAGCAAATTGAAATAATATCTCACACTCATTATTATGTATAACTTTAATTTGTTGATTTTGAAATAAACCGGAGCCACCATATTTAGGATGATCTGTATTGAACATTTCCATTGCACTTTGAATGCGTTTCACATTAGGATCCGATCCCGGTAGTGGTATATCATAAGATTTATATCCTTGATTTGAAAAGTTATGAATGACAGCTATACGCCTATTATTATAGATTCCTCGATGATAGGCTACTATCAAATTTGGACCATACTCATAAATTATCGAAAAATCTTGTTCTCCATATTGCCAAAATTGTGGATGTTGAATATAAAGATGATTCAGATCACGAATACATTCTTGAATTTTACCATGTAATGACGTAGAACTAGCTAATGACCAATCCATACTAGATAAATCTCGTCGAAATCTTTGATACCAAGACATAGGTTGAGCAACTTCATCACCCATATGAATCATATGACCACGACTTGGTGCACATTTTTGCCATGCAAAAAAATTTCTTAAATCAGAAAATTTATCCATATCATTTCGAGCATGTGAAACACAATTCAATAGAACATTATCACTATTATGTTCTCCAGAATCCGTATCATCATCACTCTATTGAGCATAATTCAACATATCAAGTACTTTTTGTTTCCAATGTTGAGGTCTTTCAACATAAGGTGTACGAAGAAGATTTCGTCCATCATAACTCCAACCAATATTCCATTTCAAATCAAAACCCATACTCTTACTAAGATTTGGATAACATTCCGTTTCTTCTGCAATACATAATACACCAGGATAATATGTATGAATCATTTGATTGAGTTCACGTAAAAATGAAATGGCACTTGGTATATCTATTTGATTACATCGAATCATTGCACTTACAGCATCAAAACGAATTCCATCTATATGTAATCGATCAAAATAATAAAGAGCACTTGCAAATAATAATCGACGTGTTTCTTCTTTATCAAAATCAAAATAGTGTTCCCCATGGTGATGAACTACTCGCAAATAAATTTGTTCCATCATATTCATGTAGAGAAATAGAATATGTATGGGATTGTTGATAATGTTGAAAATGTGTTGGAATCCAATCAAGTATAACACTAATTTCATTTTGATGTAAATGATCTATTAAATATTTTAAATCATCACATGTACCACTATCATGATAAGGAGCAAAATAATTAGCTACTTGATAACCACGAGCTTGTTTATTAGTATGTTCGAGTATACCATACATTTCAACATGTGTAAAACCCATTTTACGACAATAAATAGCTAATTCAGACGCGATTTCACGAAATTTTAATGTTTTATAAGTACTACTTTTCCAAGATTTTGGTTGTATTTCATAGATAGATAATGGGAATCGTAATGGATCTTTTTGACTACGTTGTTTCATCCAATTTTGATCATTCCATTGATAAACTGTTTCATCATGAACAACTGATTGAATTTGATTAACTTCTAAAATATGAATAACAGAAAAACTTACTGGATCTACTCGTAACATTTGTCTACCATGATAATCATCAATAAGATAAAGATATGTTCGACCAGGTTGTGCTTTATCTGTAACAATTCCCCATAGATCTGTGTTAGTTTTTATCATTTGTAATCGATGTTCTTCACTACCAAAAGCTGTTAAGATAAGCCAAACATTTCTTGCATTGGGTGCATACAAACAAAAACTAGTTGTTTGACTTTCATTGTCATATTGTGCACCACGAGTTTCATAGAGTTTTGGATGAGTCATAGTGTGATTCTACGAGTCACTTTTTTGTTAAATAAATTTGTGCAAACATGCAACACATTTATATATTTTATAATGTCATAATGACTCATGAGAATAAACCAACACTTTTGAAAAATTTCATATGTGTTGTTTTGTCGTATAACTCATACGTCTATCAGCTGTTTATTCATTATCAACGTGTAATGTTTTCATTTTAAACGAGTTCTTTTTTCTTCGATAAATATAAAAAATGTTTCACAAATACAAATAGTTCTGATTGCTTTTGAATGTTTTAATTATTTCTCAAATTGTTATTGAATTACAGAATTCGAATAATATGATATAAAGATACTAAATCGAATGAAAACCTATGACTTCAACAATATCTTTTGAAATAGAAATGTTCAAATACAAGAAATGTATAGCATAGAATAAGAAATAAGGAAACTAATGACATTTATGCTGCTAATCAATAAACAAATTGTCTCACATGAGTTCTCAAGCAGTGTTATTCGGTATGTGATAGTATCAGAACATTCTCATGAAGTACTAAACGGCAGGCAACAGGATTCATGTGGACAATGTGTAGTCGTATTTTGTACAAAAATTTTTTCTTTAACTACAACAAGAAATAAATTACAATATAAACCCGACAATATATTAATAAATTCAGAAAAGAACAACGATCTACTGTTAGAAAATAGTGTTATTCATTTAACTGGGTTTGAGATTTCTATTTATTGTAAGAACGAAAAAAGGCTCAAGACTTTCGAAACATCCTTTGATTAAGATATTAAAGAGAAAGCGAATTTAATGTCATTGTAATAGTATTATCAGAATTATTTGTTGATTCATCTGTTTGTTTGTTATTTATTTCCCATTGATCTAATGTATCTAATAGATTCAATGGAATTTGTTCATTAAATTGATTCCATTGAGGTGGATCTAATGGTAAATTATATTTAAAATAATTCCAAAATTTTTTATGATAAATATTTGGTTGAGCAAAAAATCTTGCACTAAAACCATTAAAAATATAATTCCATGAATAACCATGAATAAATATATCACGTATAACAGATGCACGAATACGAATACGAAGAAATGAACGATTTATAGGAATATAATCAAGAAAAATTGGATTTAAATTAAGAAAATCTATATAATATTCTTGAATAATTTGAGAAAAATCATTTGCAGTTTCAATAATATGTAATATAAGATCATAATTATGAAATAATGTCCATTTAAAATAATATTTAATACCTTCAATTGTATTTAATGGTTTAAAATCTAAATTTTTATCTAAATAATAAATATATGGTTGAAAATTCCATGTTTTTTTTAGATAATTATCTAATGTTTTCAATGGTTGATCTTCAATTTTCATTCCAATATCACATTTTCCTTCTGGAAAAGGACACCATGTTTTTAAAAAAGGAAAACGTAATTTTAATATTTCAGCAACATTTGAAGGATTATTTTTATAATTAAGATAACGAATGTGTTCATCATAAGGTCCTGATTCAATAAAATATCCACCAATAGGTATCCATAATATAGGATTTGTTAATTGAATAAATTTAATAATTTTTTTAATAAAATTTTCATCTTTTATTTTAGCTAATTCAATTATTTTTTCTTCATTATATTGTTCTATAAAACATGATGGATATGCATTTTTATTTGAAGTAAAATTTGTTAATAAAACATCAATATTATATGGTAAATAATCACCATTTGGATTTAAACAATCAATTAAATTTAATATTTTATAACCTTTATATTCAATTAATAGAAGAATATCTAAATAAGGATGTTTATGATCAGGTAATATCATAAAACGAAAATCATTTATATGAAATTTATTCCAAATACCAATTTGAATTTTATTTATATTTATAAATCCTAATTGTTCTAATTGTTTTTGAAATAAATTTAGAAATATTTCTGGAATATAAATTTGAATATTTCGATTTATTTTTACAATACGTCTTAATGTTGGTAAATTAAAATGATCAGGAGAATATTTTGAAATAAATATTCCATTAGAATTTGCAATTCTATTAAAATAATTCTCATCTATTTCATGTAATAACCACCAACTACGATCATAACAAGGACCTGTTAACCATGGATCAATTATTAATCTTATATCATTACCTTCAATTTCTATACAACTATGATTTATATAACGTATTATTAATTCATTATATTTTAAATCTTGTTTTTCATGAGAATCTATTGTCCATGGTTCATATAATAATGGTTCTAATATAATTAATTCTCCATTATCTTTTTTATCAATTGTTAATTGTTTTTGTTTAAGACAATTAGCTGGTTTAATATATTCTAATGTTTTAACATTTAATTTCCATCCATGATAAGTACATCGAACTATTTCTGGTAAATCTTCAATATCATGAACAAAATTTCCTCCACCATGACGACAAACATTTCGACATATAATTAAATTCTTATCTGAATTTTGATATATTATAAGACGAATTAATTCCAATTGATTTTTATTTTCATTATTTAAAGGAATATTAATAAAATTTAATCCTATTTTTAAATTTTCAACGATTGATACAGATAAATGACAAACAATACGATATGGTATTGGATTTGATGATAGATAATAAGGTGAAGACATTATTGTTCTTTGAACTTATTTTTTCTCTTCAATGATTTTTTTTCATATATAGTAATCTTGTTGGAAAAGGAAACATATTTTTTAGTATTCTATAAAAGAACATAAATGACAGAATGACAAAAAGAAAAGAAAAACTAATATTTCTTCATGTTACATTGTTTCATCGTCATAAGAATGCAGAATGTTACCACTTTTTTTATTCATTCTAATGATGTGATTTATAGGCATATAAGAACAAAGAAAAGGAAAAATGCAGCTGATGCCTTCGATTCGATTAGCTATAATAAATGTGCAAAATTATTGCATTTATTTTACAAAATATTTACATAAAAACTATATCAATAAATGTGTTTTATATAGTAATTTTTATTGTTAGTTATTATGAATTGAAAATCGGTTGTATTAGCATCCATATTCAAAAAGGATTGATGAATATTTTTTGAATAACGTTCAATAAAAACAAGATCTGTTCTTTTTTTTTTAATGAAGTTTCCAATTTGTCTCATTATGTGGAACTCTATCTCGCGAGTTAATTAGATGTCAATCGAAGATCTGCAAACTATGAAATATTCACATGTTTAAATTTAACTCCTCATTCATTATAAAATATCTTTTTCTTAAATATTATTGATTTTAATTCAAACAATGTGATTATACTTAGGGTTGACCAAAAGTCCTGAGCCCAGTTAAAAGACCCTGTCAGATGAAAAGACCTACTCGAAATTGAAAAATCAAATATACCATTTTGTAGAGCAAATCAAGGCGCTTCGAATGGTATATATTGAATCTGATCTTCATAAGACTTTAGTGGAACTATAGTCAATTTAGTAGTAGACGGCCATGTATCCAAAAAGTTCTAGTATATACAAAAACAATCGTAGATCATTAAAAAAGCGTCTTTTTTTCTATGAGAGATAAAACGATCGGAGATGTCAAGTATATCAACTAGTAGCCCGTGAAAAACTCTACAAAACTGTATATAAAAATATTTTCCTAGAAAGGCCTTTCAATGACATCAAGATCCGTAATGATCAATAATTGATGGTACTTTTGAGTACATGACCGTCTACTAGTAAATTGACTATAGTTCCGCTAAAGTCCCACGAAAAACAGGTTTAATATATACCACTCGACGCGCCTCGACTTGTTCTACAAAATGGTATATTCGGTTTCTAAATTTCGAATAGTTCTTTTTATTCGACAGAATACTTTAAAAGTTGGGCTGAGGACTTTTGGTCAACCCTAAGTATTGTCTATTAAAAATATCTAAGAATATAAAGCAATGCTTTGATTATTTTTTATTAATCAGTATAAAATCAATTAAGAAATAATTGTTAACTAGATTCCAAATTGTTTCGGATTTATTTGAAGATAAAATTTATCAATTTATTCTAATTCGTTTATAATTAATATTATTTTCAATTGATTGAATTTGTTTTCTTCCAAGCCATATAGAAATTGTTCTATATCTTTTAAAACATGTGGAATTATTTGTATTATCATTAAACCATTGAATAAACTCTTCAGATTTTTTTGAAAATCTAAGATCTAATTGAATTGTAGATAAATATTTACATCGTTCAAGAATGATATTTATTTGATTAATAGTATTTATTGGAATTTTTAAATGTTTTATATGATTTGGAATAATTGAATAAATATTTTCTATAGTTAAATCTAATTTATATCTATAAAAACCGCTATGAATAAATAATGAAGATAGATTATGTGCTTGTTTAAAAAAACTGCTAATATCCATTAATATATTTTGATTATAAGTGTTAAAATGATAAGCATATAATTTTATTTGAACTATTTGACAAATATTAATAAATGTTGAAAGTGAATGAAGTGATAATAATGGATATTCTTTCTCTAAAATTATATCAATTTTAGTTACTTTAGGAAATATTGGATGATTTGTTATTGTCTTCTAAAAGAAATTGAAAAAAAAAGCATTATTATAATTATTAATGAGTAAATGATAGAAATATTTTAAATATTAATTGTATTATTTAGTCAATACTTTTTATCATCACTCTTTTCAGACTCGTATTTTCTTCAATGATCAATAAAAATTTTTTTTTGTTTGTATATCTTGTTCGGAGAGATAATTCTTGTCTTAATAAAGTAGACTCTATCTATATAACTCTAGTTCGAAACTTTTCATTAAATTTTTCTCTGCAAGGATCTTAATTATAAGATATCTAACGAGATTCATGTATAATCAATCAAGATAAATAAGACTCTAAGAAGAATGATAATTAGAGTGCTAGAAAAAGACGAACGAAAAAAGAATAATACTCCGGTTGGATATGATGACTCATAAAAGGACCTGAAAACGACGAAAAATCGATCATTCTTCTAATCATTATTTTCGCAGAGAATTGCAAAAAAATGTCTTAAAAACATCATTAGATACTTTCTAATAATATTTAGTAGATGAATTTTGATGATCTTATTGCTTATTTCTAATTCTACTACTTTCGAATGTTTCATTATAATGTTTTATCGAAATTGAATTGCATATTACTTTTTTTCTTATACTTTATTTTATTTTTTTTTATTAACATGAGGTTTGATTTAATGTCTTTGTACTATTTTATAGTCTTTTCAAAAGGTTGAATTGATGAATTTCACATATTCTTATTGTAATTCAATTTTTCAATCAGTTAAAATGTATTATTTTGAATAGGGAAAATTTGAGTAAAGAACATACTCTTACTTGAATATCATCAGCTATGACTTTCGATAAGGTCAGATTAATTGAATTAATATTATCCATTATTGTTGAATCATTATCTAATCTCATAGGATTTGTTGTTAAAGATGTTTTTTCCGAATTTGGTGTATAATGTAAAACTGATTGACATATTGGTAATGAATAAAGATGAATAGCATATGAATAATTATTATTATATTCACAAGTAATAAACCATTTTTTATGTTCAATCCAGAATATTGTTTGAAATGATGAAATAATTAATTGAAGATCTATTAAAGTTTGTTTAATTGGTTTCCATTCACGAAAATAAAATTCAAATTTTTCCAAATAACATAAATTTATTTGAATAAAATCTTCCCATCTTTTACCATCTAACATTTGTACACCACCAATTAATTTGAGATAAATAAGTGATGGTGTTAATAATAGAAATCTTTCTAATTTATCGATATTCACGTTAACATTTTCAATAGATAAAAATGTTAATTGTTGAAAAGGTGTAAGACAAGAAGATTTTGAAATATCATCATTCATAATACTATCAAAGTGTTGTTTTATGGTTAATTTACATAAACAAATTGAACATTGAAGTATTCTTAAAAGATTATTCATAGTCATACCATTATTTATAATTAAATGATGAATTGAACGATTAATTGGCCATAAAATTTTCGAAATTCTTTCAGATTTTAAATCAAATTCCAATCTGTGAAGATTTACTTTTGAAATGATTGATGAAAGAAGATTTGTAGTTGTTTCTTTACGTCTATTATCATATTGTTTAATATTAAATGAAAATGAAATGAGAAGATTAAGATTAATTCGTTTTAAAATAAAGTTTAATTGTGATTCATTAATATCAAATAGATTTAAAAAACGAAGTCTTGTAAATTGTTTCAGACGAACAAGTGAAATAAATAAATTGATTTGATCTGATGTTCGATCATCATTAGAAAGTGTCAATGAAGTAACATTTTCAGGTTTTATCAACCGACAAAGAATATAAAAATTTGATTTTGAAATTAAATGAAAATTCAAAATATATCGATCATAAGTAGTTGTTATTGATCGAAATAATCTTGATAATGGTCGAATTGAGAATATAATTGTTTCTGCATCAAGATTATCAAAAATTCGATGAAATATTTCCACTGGTAATGTTTCAATTGATGGAATTAGATTTGTTGTCATTGAAGTAATATGAATATTCTATGTTGGAAAATTTTTACTGTCTATTACTCATAAGAACATGAATAAATGTAGGTATTTGACGTACAACAGCTTTTTATCTCACCTATGATGCAAACTACGAACAGAACGAAGAAAAAACATCAATCACGTTTTCTGTACTATGTTGGAAAAAAAACGTATGAATCATCAAATTGAATCAGATGAGATGTCACCCTTGATAACAGATCGTTTTTTCTTTTGAAATACTTATGCAAGTGTTATGAATATAAATAATCAATAATTTCTAATTCATTCATAAAGTCTCAAAGAGTCATGAACAGTATATAAGAAGAAACTAAATAGATAAAAATTATATGTTTATATCTTTGCATCATCAATGACCAGTAAATATCATTCATATATTAAGCTTCATATGTCTGCCTGGGAAAAAAATAGTTGGACACAATATTTTTGACATACTATTACAATAAATTGACATTTTTGGAGTAATTATATATTTGGACGTGAGAAAAGTTAGTACTATATTCGGTTTTTTCCCGTCCGAATTCGCTATTTTAGTTGCATTATTTCTAAAACCACTTGGATTGGGTGCAGAACTTTATTCTGCATCGAGTAGTACAAGTTTCAAGGGGGGTTTAATTCAGAAAAAAGTGCCTTTTAATCCTAAATAGTGTGTTTTGTGGAAAATCCAGTATTTGGCTTTGTAGTTAGCGGCGTAACCACCAGGAAAGCACGGGAATGCAGTGCACCATCTGGAAATGGTTTTGCCCCTTCCGTTGTAATTTTTTTTTACACAAATATTGGTCTACATTCATTTAAACTTGCGTTCATAGCTATGCCAATGTTTACAGTAATGTGTATTCTCCTAAATCATAATTCAGATAGAGAATCAGAGTATTTAACTGTGTATTTAAGTAAATAATAGAGTATACTATGTGAATAATTGTCACGATGATAAAAGAAATCAATAAATAAATGCAGATGAAAATAATTTATTTAAAATAGTATATGGGATTTATCAACTATTAGACAATATTAGAATCAGCTGTTGTCATCTATCACTTTTGTGTATTCTCTTCTCCATATTTTGATATTCCTTCTCTCATTATGTCATACATACTTTTCATTCTGTTATACTATCATATGTATCGTTTCTTTCCTTTCTGTTGAATGGCAGGTTTTTTCCGCGCTTTGTTCCCTACTAAGTATTTTTATTTGGCTCACTTGGATATTACCATATCCAACGAATTGTTTAGAAGCCTATATGAAGCGCTTATTTTTTGCAATAAACACTGTCTGTACCAACTATTACAAGCACCAGTGTTTCTAATAAGTACAACTCTACACAACATCAAACTTAAAAATGGATGACAATAAACGACAACGTCCTTTTTCTGCGTTTTTCTTCATCATAAAAAAAAACTCGAAGCCATTCATCACAGTCTGAAACTGAAGTTCTGACTAAAAACTTAACTGGTGGAGATAGAGTAGAAAACGAAAAATTCTCATGTTCACCAGATATTTCCACCGATTCAGCCGGTTTGTCGACAGATGTTAATCGAGCACCGAATGATATAAGCCAAACGACGATAGACAAACTATTATAGTCTCTTCTAGCTTCATTCCCAAAAACGAACAATCGAGCATTTAAATCCAATTGGTATAAGGATTATCCTTGGTTGGAGTACTCTGTAGCATCTGACTCGTGCTCTTGCTTTGTGTGTCGTCACTATTCATCGAACAATAGCATCATTCGCGAATTCAAGGAAGGCGCAGTGAGTTGGTTCTTTTCTCAACTTGTCTCGAGAATTCATGTTCATTCATTCTTTTAAAGTTCATTCAAACGGAATTCAGTAATTGGAAACAGGCTTCGGAGAAGGATCGAGGTTTTAATGGTCATACGAATAGCAGCTGTTATATTTTAGTAATGTAGAACGAAGTTGAATGCGATGCTCGAAGTATTGATCAATCAGTATTGGCAGTCCAGATGAAAGGTCGAGAAGAGACTATTCGACATAATCGGGCTCGCATTCATAAGATTTCATCCGCTCTTCACTTTTGTTCACGACATCGATAGCGAGACGTAAGAGCATGCTTTGTTTTATTTTATAGGTCTGGAGTGTTATGCCAAAATTAGTCATTCATGCTAAATAGATAAGGAAAAGATTCAGGGCATAATTCTAAAAAAACAATTTATTAAAGAGTTTTCTTTAAATACTTGAACAGCTATTACAATACTTCAGTTATTAGAATTATCTACGAACAGAATTGGTATGGCTATCTGATGACTAACTCTAGCAAACTATAATATCAATCATAATTAGGGAAATAATAAATCTGAGAGCTTTCGAATTATTATTCCTCATTTTGGTATAAGTGGATATCTTTAATGTAAAAAAGAATGACATGAACAAATATTTCAATTCGCTCGAGTTAATAGAGAAGGTTGTTGAAATTCAAATACGTACACAATGTCGTAAAATCAGAGCTTATCAAATTGATCCTACACTTCGAAAAATAGAATTTTTTTAATATAGTATTCTATCACATTGTGTTGTGCAATAAGACTATATATGTCGCACATTCGAGTTCATGATATTCAAAATTGTATCATAAAAATATATTGGATTTTGAGCAAATCTTCACTATAGGTCACAGAATCAAGAAAATCTTATTGAATTATTGAAATGGGCATCATCGACTGAGCCCATGGGCGGGACAGGGGAGGGCTGGACGACATCTCCAAAAAACGTGAAATTGTTCCATTTTCAGCAGAAATGCTTTATCCCGGCAAAGTCAAGAAGAAATGCTTCATTAAAACAATTCCAGAAATTAATGGTATTGTTTTTCACCCAAATAAGTATTTCAAGCAGAATCCCATACCGCCTAAGAGCAGCCATAAAAATTCTAGTAGAACTCGAACACCCATTTCTGTCCTGAGAAGCAGAAATTTGAAAGACATAGTTAGATATTCATCAGTTTACTTTTTCATGCTAAGGAGACTTTCAAGCAGAAACGAAAACAATTCTAGGAGAAATCGAACAACCATTTCTCCTCTCACAAGCAGAAGTTCAAAAGACATAGTGAGATATTCATCATTTTACTTTTCATCCTAGGGAAAGTCTCTAACAGAAATGGATTTTTATCAGCTATAACGAAAGTAATTCCAGGAGTCATCAAACATCCAATTCTCCTCTCACAGGTAGAAGTCTATGTAATACTTGTAATATACAGTCTTGTCTTTATCTAGACTCTGGATTTCATTATTTAACAGATATACGAAACAAACTTTTGCTTCACATTTGGGTCCACGCAGAATATCTTTGTTAATTCGCTTTCTATGAGCTCTTTAGCATCAGATAAATTATGCTTGATCTATCTAAAATGAATCTATATCCCATTGCCATTTGTGCTAGAAGACGACTGAAATGAGCGAACAGAAGTCGACGAAATTTTTTAAACGAATAGAATATGATAGGCTCATGTGGTTCGAAGGGAAGCTAAAATCATTTTCGTTGAGGGCTTTAAGAAAAGGTTTTAATTTATTGTTAGAAGAGATACAACTTGATAAGAAGGATGATGGGTACTATCTCTAACATTTGATAAAATAAAATCGAAAATATTTCTCTGGTTTATATTTTTATTCAATATAACGTGTTCTTTTAGTCATTGCTAAGTATTATTGTACAAAAAAGTGCTATGTCTCAGTAACCATCAAGCACTACTAATCTCAGAAAAAGTTTATCAAATATTGAAAAGATATAGAATTACCATGCGTTGTACTTGATCATTAATCAATAGTTGAATGATTGGCAGGGAATACACACAATTTTACATAATATTTATGTGAAATTTTAAAATACTGGGTGAATCGATAGGAAACCAACCACTTTTGTGAAAAATCTTTTTGTCAATTTTTTTCTTATACTTAGATGGGTAGTCGATAGAAAATAGATTTGGCAGAAAAAAATTTCTAGGTAGTAGTTGACATAAGGAAGTTCCAAGGTGCTATCTCGGAACAACTATGATAATAGTTGATCACTTCAATTACTCAAATGTTTGAGAGCATATTTTAGGCACGGGTAGATGGATACTAGCCTAGGACAATCCCCAAACAAATTCCAGTTTCGATGAATTGTTATCAAAGTATGACATTCTTAAGCAAGACGAAGTGTATGCATCTATTGTGAAAAATGTATTTTGGTTCTGATCGTGTAAAAATGGTTTTGCTTAAGAATATCATAGTTTGGTAACAATTCATTAAAAACACAAATCATTTGGAGGTTTTGCTAGTCTAGTATCCACCTACCTGTGCCTAAAATATGAGCTCAGAACATTCGAGCAACTGAAGTGATCAACTATTATCATAGCTGTTCCAAGATAGCACCTTGGATCTTCTTTATGTTAAGTATTACTTAGAAATTGTTTTTTGGGAAACCTATTTTCTATCGACTATACACCTGTAAACGAAACTGATAAAAAAATTTTTCCAAAATGTGGTTGGCTTCTCATTGATTCACCCTACTGTCACAAAAAGGAAAAATATACATTAGAGATAGGTGATCGAATAACATAGTCTAAGTAATAACATAGTATTTGCGAAATTCATCGACATTAATAGCTGGTTATTTTAGAGTTCCATTGTATTCTTTGTTTTTTAACGAAACATGATTATCTTATTACCATCAGTTAATCTTAAAGCTAAGAAAAAATTAAATGAAACAATAATAACCGATCATTTGTAAAATAAACAGTTGTATTTTATATTATCAAAATAAAAATAAATAGTAGAACGGCTTTATTTATTTGGATTTCAAAATGGAATTATTGCTAAAACGTAGCGCTAGCTTGATATTTCTCTAATGGCTATCACTTCTGTTTGTACCGCGAGATATTGTTTATCAGTTTCTCTCTGAAAGAAAAACCACTTCTGCTTGGTTTAAAATATATGTACACGAACAATGAATGGTAGATGCATGTATTTTTTTCCATTTCGCCTTGTTTTAAAGCATTTCTCTTTAAAAGAAAAACCATTTCTGCTTGATTTGAAATATATGTGCAAGAACAATGGATCATAGATACATGTTTATATCTTTTTCCGTTTCTCTCTGGTATGAATGACTTTAAGTGAGATAAAGCAGTTCTGCATAAACAGAAACAATTCCTCAATCCACTGGTTCAATTGCCCACTGGTTCAGATTTTTTCCAGCAGAAATAGTTTAAATTCTAGAAGAAATGCTTTATCCATTTCTCTATCTATAAGCAGAAATGAAAATCATGTGGAGATAAATGCATATTTATCTTTTTTATCTGAAGCTGTCTTCTTATTTCTAAATAAAGATGGTCGTAGCTGTATATGTCATAAATAGAAAACGAACAGAGCCAACCAATAATTATAATCTGAAGAACGATATAGTGGATAATATGTTTGTCTATCGTCCAAGTAACCTATTTATTTCCTTTTTAATTGTTTCTTTCTCTTATTGAACCATTTCATCTTAAAAGGAAGACTATTTCTCCTGCAATTTCAGTACAAGTGCAATATCAAATGATAGACTATATATATGTATATTTTTCTGTTTTCATTCTTTGGTTTTCTGATTGAACCATTTCGCCTTGAAAGAAAAACCATTTCTCTTGAAATTTCAGTATATCTGCAATTTTAAGTAATATGTTATATACATTTTTTTTTCTGTTCTTCTGTTTTCCTTTAATGTGTCTACATATTTATATATTTTCCATTTCTGCTGAAAATGGAACAATTTCTCGATTCATTGGTCCAATTGTCCACTATTGGATGAACTCCAGTCGAATTATAGTCAAGACGACTCATATTAGTACTGTATCAATGCACCAGAAAAGTGAAAGGATGTTATTTATGATGAGAAAATCATGGGTGCTTGATATTTTTCGAATTTAAGATTGATAGTTTTGGTTTTAGAAATCATAAAATGTGGGAGATTCATTTACAGTGAGATGGCTATAGTATCACATTTGTCGACTATTTATCTATCAATGATTGTCAAAATAGATAGAATGAATTCAGTCGAGGGTGAAGCGGATCTCCTCTGACGAGTGTTACTTGTTTTTAAAAAGACTACGAAAAAGCGATTTTTTTTTTATAAAGTTTGATCAAAGATTATCTAGATCAAGGAGTCGATCGATAGGATTAGTTTTTGTAAAAATTTGAAGGAAGTTTTTGACTATACAGTGTTCTTTTCTAAGGAAATAACGATTTGTTTCCCGAACTGAAGAAGAATTCACATAGCATAAAATGAGTTTGTAGTTTTACAGGTATGCTTATTTCTAGAGTTTGTTGGTATATTTGTGTATTTATTCCAATCGGAAAATGATGTCACCTAGGTTAATACTTAAAACTTGCGATGGTCTATAAGAAAACTCAACAAAGGTTTATCGAACGTATAAAATTCGAATCTCGGGTCAAATTTGAGGTTAATAATAAGTAAATAAACAATTCATAGTTCGTTTTATTATTTACCTCAAATTTTGATTCAAGATAATTGAAGATCGATAAATGAAGACTGAATGGGTTTTACCAAATAATTAATAATCAATAACATGAACTGTCTCCAATAAAAATTTACCAAAGATAATTTGCTGTGGGGAACTCAAGTCTAATGTTATTTTTTCAATATTGTTAGTTATTAATTAATGGTAAATGAATAAAATCATAGTTTTTCATAAAACTTGACTGACCGTTGTTAAGTACAGAAAATCCGAATTCGCAGTGAATAACAGCTGTTTTAATCTATTTCTTAATTTTTTTAATGAACTCCTTATTTTTTTTAAGCTTTAGTTAGGAATAATCGAGGGTCATAGATCTATGTTCGATGTTGATTCTAATAAAAATATTTTTCTTTGCACATTACTATACCTCAGAGTTTTGAGTAAGATTCATACAGAAGTATGTAAGAAAACGAAGTGGATGCTTGATGTCGTGTTGCTGAGTCTTCATAGATCTTAATCTTAAAATAACATTCAAAATAAACAAAGATTTTTCCTAGAACACAACGTAATGTACTCTATTGGTAGCAGTTTTCGAATAGGTTTCACTTTTTAGTTCCTTAGTGAGTGTATTAACAAATGCCCAATAACTTTTTGAGAGGAATTCACACGAGATGATCTATTCGGTTGAAGCCTACACTAATATTGAAGAATATAGCGATGTTAAATATGGGACCGGCTAGTCACGAGTAGCCGACCGGAGGGAGGCCGACGAACAACTAAACGTTGACTTAGAACGTTGTTTCAAAGTATAGTTTCAAAATAAGTCTCAAGTAATTTAGGTGGATTTTCCAAAGAACCTAATTAACCTTGTTTGATAATGAATCCAGCAAAATAACATTTTGTAAAATTAAAAAAGAAATTGAAAACTGACGAAAACTACACAATGTTATCTGAATGTTGGAAGTTTTCAATTGCGTATCGATATATTATGAGCAAGCTACTTTCGTGCGCATGAGAAACCTAATGTGACAGATGGCAGACAGAAAAATAGACCGTACATGGAAACGGCTAGTCGTTGATTTAAAAACTGTATCATAAGTGCATTAAGTGAGATTTGAAGTATTTTAATATAATTCTCAAATAACTCTGTTCTTGAGGAAAAATAATTCTGTATTACACATGTTGTGTAACGGAGCATATCCAGTAAAGGAATTGCGAACACTAAATGGTGTTTTTTGCTTATTGTAGCGTAAGCAGAAATAGATATGTAGTTGTATCATCCTAGAACTTTAAGAAGCTATCCAGAATTCTCTAGTTCCCTCTACTGAAAGGAGGGTCATATGCCAAGCAAGCAATTTACGTTCGTTCGTAAATATATGTGTAAGTTCGTTCATTCTTAGACTATATATTTATTATAGTTTGTTATAAAGTTTGACCAAAGGTATTCAAGGCCGAGGAAGTCGAATCTGACATCAGTGTTTTTGTGAACCGTTTTTTCAAGTCTTTTTTGATATTACGTCTACGAGAAAATCAGTTATGTTGTTAGAATTTGACGAATGATGATGAGCGATAAGGAGTGTTAGTTTTGAATTAGCTTTTTCGAATGCATTGTGAGTGTGCGTGGATCTTTTATCCTTCAATGCTGAAAAGAAACGCTTTCGTATATTTTTTCAAAGAATCATTGAGGGTAATCAAGTGGACATCGTATTACATATAACAGATTGTCATTGGTTTTGGACATAGAATTAAAGTCAACTCATTTGTTGGCTTCGAAAGGAAATAAAAAATGGAAGATTTAGTGGGGGTGTCGATAGAAACAGCTAGACGTTTGTTTGGAGAGTTACTTCAAAGAAGAGATTTGAAAGAGTCTCAGATAGTTTGAATGATTTTTTGAAGGAACGTAATTAATGCTTCTTTAGGAATGAGTCCGGCTGATTATCAGTTTCTGAAAATGAAGGGAAGAGTAAAATTTGTGATGCAGACCACACTGTTACGTAAAGGTTCAATATCTTCAATTACGAACCGACCTGCAATAAATAAGTTAGTTTTTTGGTGTAAAAATAGGAAAATTGATTATATATATCAACGGCTAGCCATGAGTGATCGACCGGAGGGAGACCGACGAACAACTAGACGTTAGTTTGAGTAGATCATCGTAAGCAAAATGAGTATGAGTAAAAGACTATTGGACAAGTGATCAAGTGATTGAGCTTATGAATTAAAACAATTGTTTTTTTATTTCAAGAGATCTGAGCGATCTGATCACATCCTTTCAGTAGAGGGTCAGCGGCAATTGCGCCGCGTTACTTGTTTATTAACATATTAAAGTCAATGTCAAATAATAACAGTATTTCTATACATGATATACTTGTATTACAAGCATCATTAGATGAGAAAGAAAGTTTTCATATAATTCTAGACAACGAAAATATTCGTTTTTTCTGATACTTATTCGTTATATTTGTTTGTTACAGAAGTATTTCGTATTATGATACTACCTAGTATTCAACATGAGTCTATTCGAAAGAAAAATAACGTTAATTTGAAAATTAGTAATGAATCTAGTTTGTTAGAAATAATGAATGCTTTTTTGTTCTGTTCGGTTAGAATGACTTAATTATAAAATTAAAAACATTGAGATAAATGTAAGCAATGTGTGTAATTTATGTGTATATCAGAGGTGTTCACAGCACAAGGTAACAGGACAGAGCAAAAAAAATTTTTCACCCTGTCTTACTCAGAGCAGGGTGCAGGACAGGGTCGAGAAGGGTGAGTCCTTCATACCCTGCAACTTCAAACTTCAATTTTTAAGATTTATCTCCAAAAAAACGTGTTTGAATCGTCTAAAATTAAATATCGAAACCATATTAGAGCATGCGATACCATCAGCTATGCATTATCTTGCTCTACTAATGTATCTTGATATGAATATGAAAGATATAAAAATAAATAAAATCAAAATCAAAAAGTTCTATTCATATTTCTTATTCCTGTAGTTTTTCACATAAAAAAAATAAACTTATGTGTTCAACAGTATTTGATTCTAAGCATGATGAAGAAATTCATATATTGTCTACTGTTGATCATAATAGTGCATTGACTACATCTTTAATTAGTTCTCTCAATGACTGAACAGACAGGGTACATGAGAGAGCAAGGCAGGGCAGGACACGGTAACTTACAAAAAATTACACTGTGGCACCTCTGGTGTATATAAACAAGGGATATATCGTTCCATGTATTGATATGAAGGTATACAACGTAGAACAAGATTTTCAAATGTTTATGTGCACAAAAAAAGGTGAAAAGCAACCATTAATAAAAAAAAACTTTATTAAAGAAATGTGAAAATGATGATATCAAAATTAATAATTAACAGCATCTTGATTTTTAATGAATCAAACGAGATTTTTTATTAAGTTATCAATACTGGTACGAAAGAAGTAAACATTCAATTAATTAGGCAAAATGCTTCAAAGATCCTTAATAACTGAACCAACGAAAAAAGAAATTAACTATATAAACATCAATACTATTTGGAAATGGAAGAAATCAATTGGATCTAGTATTACGAAAGGAAGAGAAGAAGATGTGGAAAATAAACAAAGTAAAAAAAGAAATATTTTATTGAACACTATGTAAATAAAATTGTGATTCATATTGAATGTAAATCTTAAGATGTAGATTGGACAAAAGCGTATTCGAAAAAGATAGAATCATCTGCTGTAATCCGTTATATTAATACAGGGAAATTCGGCGGGTTAATTATGTGCAATGTAAGAAACATGAATATATGTAAAAGTATACACGAAGATTATTTCAATGACAGTATTTTTTACATAAATTTAGAGTAACAACAATTCTCTATACGTTGTAATAGAATTCTATGCAATAAAAAGCCTTGGTTTTGGCAATCAATGGTATAAAATGATTTTTCTGTTTATTTACTTAATTGAAATGTAATTGAACTACAACGACATGAAAAATTTTTGTACAAATTTCTGTTTTTGATTATATGTAGCAATGTAATTGTTTCATACATACACGGTGTTCCATACATAATCCGACGATAAGAAATTCAAATATATTCATTGTGGCTCGAGCAAACGAGTTGATTTTTTTTATCAATGATAGAGACTTATTCAATGTTTATATCCACAAAGACATGCCTACAGAGATCCTTTGTTAAATATATTATTCTTTTTCTTATCTGTGAAAAAGTAAAATATTTTTGTTACAGTCAATATTGATATTTAACAAAAAGTCTCTCTAGGCATGTCTTTGTGGATATAAACTTTGAATAAGTCTCTATCATTGATAAAAAAATCAGCTCATTTGCTCGAGCCACAATGAAGATATTTAAATTTCTTATCGTCGGATTATTTGTAAAACACTCTGTATAATTTTGATACTTGAACTACTAATACTATTTCTAAAGGATTGTTTTTTGTATTATGTGACATTATTATTAAAAAAAAACAAACACTCATATGAGTTAATATACAAACAAGATTATTGATATTCGATCGAATGAATTGATAAGATCATATGTGAGTATTATTGTATTATTAAAGCGTTTTTTCAAATTAATGTATAGCATAAACTGAGAATGACAACTCGTACAATCAACTTTATTAGTAGAATTACCGACAAGGTTATCACTTTAAAAGGAATCTGGAAATTTTTCTATATATGAGCAATCATATACTTTTTTGTCGTTTATTTTGAAATTTCGCATAATTAGTGTGTACGGATAGATACTTAAAATGATTCATAACGATTAGATAAGCAGGAATTTAGCTTCTTTATTTTAGCTGAACACTCAAAAACTAAAACGTAACCCATCATCAGTAATTATGTTAAAAGAAAAAATAAAGTAAAAACTAAAAAAAATTAGAATTTTTCAAATGTGCTCTCTTTAAATCATCATATTCAAAGTAGTTTTAATAATGATTATTAAATTAAAAACTAAAAGCATAACTTTAAAAACTATATTTACCTTCAGGGAACTAATCAGTTTTTAATAAAGATAATGAATGTCACTGTTTATAGGTCATATTGTTTATCAGATGATATAATTTTATCAATAACTAGATCATATATTAATACATTATCTTAAGAATGATTTTACATTTTGAAGTGATTCATATTAATGACTATTTATTTTTTGATCTTGTTTTAGAAAGCAAATAATGAGATATTTACCTTGATGTATTCAAAAAATTCGTTTAAATAATAGAACATTTAATTAAAAAGTATCTCTTTTGAGAATTTTTAAATAGCGAAACATTTAATTAAAAAGTATCTCTTTTGAGAAGCTATGGTCAATGTCAGATGCCAATATTACATTTTCTAATAGTAATCATATGATAGGACAACTAGAAGTTTATTCGAAACAACACCAACAACAAAACAAAAACAAGAAATGTCGTGGTAATCGTAAGCTTCAACGTTATCGTCAAAAATTTCAAAATCAGGGCATGAATACAAACGCAATTGTTGAAATAATAAATTCATATGCCGATATGAGTCAATTAAAAATTGATCCAACTACTCAACAGAATGAACAAATAATCAAGTCAACTGCTCCTGAAACTAATTAGTTCAACAGTTTTTCGATCTACAACCGAATAAATCACATGTAAGCACTTAATTCATTAAATATGTAAACTAATATGAACTTAAATTCATTTTAGATTAATATAGGAAAACGTATATGGCAAGCTACAATGAAGCAAGTGATAATCGAAGAAGATATTGCTTTATTAGAACATCGTCGTCTTACATCAATAAAATTGCAATCAACTTCTAATTTAGTCCATCTAATGTTAGATGATATTGATGAGAATCTTAAAAATTTGAATGAAATTATCAAATCAACGTCAACAACTTCTTGTTTATCAAACAAAATTCAACAATTCGAAATCTTCAAACAAGCTATTATTTGTCAAGTAATAATTACTAGTCGTGGAATGATAGAAAATTTTCAAAAAATGATACAAATTGAGCAAGAAAAATTTTCATTGGACAATAGATTTATGGAATCAACATCCGAATGGCAAAAGATGGTGTTCAGTGCAATCGAGAACCATCGATTACATATGGTAGAACGTGAAAATTTTAACATCCAACATAAATTGACTATAAATGACATTGATCACAAAATAACTATACCCGTTGAACATACAACTTCGTAAAAGACTAATGTTAATATTAATTGTACAATACATGTTTACTGTTCATTTTGATTATTTAGAAAATCTATCTATTGAAAAAAAATTATGTTTCAATATAGTTTAATTTTCATTCATTTCTTCCTTTACATATTATAAAATATATATACTCATGCAATCAATTTCTTTTTTTTTTGTTCTAGATAACTATTAAATCCTATTTGAATGATATTAATTCTTACGTAGGATATCCTAGATCAGGATTCGAGTATTTTCCAAAAATATTCGCCCATAGGTTAGACCAAGTTAGACCAACATTAGACCAAGATAGAACTCGACGAGCTCTATCGAATGCACTATTTACTTTCTCAAAAAGACCCTTCCTTCAGGTAAAAAAACGTAAATTACTAGTAAAAAATAGGTACAAAGTCAAAAAAATGTAGTAAAACCTGTAGGGATTCGCCCATAGGTTAGACCAAACGCTGAAACTTTGGGATTCGGTAGAGTTCGACGAGCTCTATCGAATGGATACCTTGGTTGCTATATTCGACCAAGTTATAGTGCAGTAAATGACTAATTAGTAGTTTTTTACTAGTAAAATTTACTAAAACTCATATGGATTCGCTCATAGGTTAGACCAAGCGCTGAAACTTTAGGAATCGATAGAGTTCGACGAGCTCTATCGAATGGATACCTTGGTTGCTATATTCGGACAAGTTATAGTGCAGTAAATGGCTAATTAGTAGTTTTTTACTAGTAAAATTTACTAAAACCTATAAGGATTCGCTCATAGGTTAGACCAAGTTAGACCAACATTACACGAAGATAGAACTCGACGAGCTCTATCGAATGGATACCTTGGTTGCTATATTCGAATAAGTTATAGTACAGTAAATGACTAATTAGTAGTTTTTTACTAGTAAAATTTACTAAAACCTATAGGGATTCGCTCATAGGTTAGACCAAGTTAGAGCAACATTAGACCAAGATAGAACTCGACGAGCTCTATCGAATGCACTATTTACTTTCTCAAAAAGACCCTTTCTTCAGGTAAAAAAACGTAAATTACTAGTAAAAAATAGGTAAAAATTAAAAAAAATGTAGTAAAACCTGTAGGGATTCGCTCATAGGTTAGACCAAACGCTGAAACTTTGGGAATCGGTAGAGTTCGACGAGCTCTATCGAATGGATACCTTGGTTGCTATATTCGAATAAGTTATAGTGCAGTAAATGACTAATTAGTGATTTTTTACTAATGAATATACTAAATTATTTTTCGTATGTACTTAAATTTTAGAGAAACTTAAAGCAGCATTAGACCAAGATGGAAACCGATGAGCAATACTGAATGAATAGCTTGGTTGATGCATCTGAAGGAGCAAGCATTGAGAGTATCTTTTATAAATAAATAAAAATCAGATATTGTATTTTGAAAAAATTCATTTATTGAGTGAATACGTTAGAAAGTAAAATATTCATTTTGAATAGTAACAAAGAGTTGAAAGAAAACGACTAAGTAGAAAAAAATTCACAAATATATTTATACAGTAAAAATATCGTCTATAACAGTTTTGAATTTACGTATCGGTTGGCGTACTTTGTGGATGAGATATGTGCCTATATATGAAATTATAGCGATAACAATGGTTAATAATGCAGCTAGAGCATATAATAAGATATCATGAATTGCTAATACTTGTTTCGATGCAAAAACTGTTGACAGTTCCTTAATAGAGTGCTGTGACTGTTGTTGATAAGATGATACCAGTGTTTCACTCATATTCCTTAATGGTATGATGAAGCTTGATAAATGTCTAAACTTCGATGCAATATTTGATTTAACAATAATTCGATGTTGTGTACATGACGACGCAGATAATTGAATATCAGCACACGTTATTGTTTTGTCGCATGGCATACGCACGATTGCTGATTCTGATATTGATAATGTTTCACTTAATTCTTTTGAGGTTACCTGACAATACTCAGTTTGACGGATGTTAAAAAAAAACCAAATACCATTGCCAATGTTAATGACATCTTGGTCGATATGTTGCGATCGGCTAACTTTACATGCATTTGTGGCTGATTGGTTATCATCAAGTAATTGAGATACACATAATGACTTAGATAATGACATGGAGATAGGAATCTGTTTACATTGGACGATAGATGAGAATATACATTGTTTAATATCAATTTCATCATTCCATGTAATCAATGTTTGATCAATCGGATTAATTCCAATTATTTTTGGAAGATTCGAATAAATATATTTATCATTATTGGAAACAATTGGTAGTGGAATTAAACGATAAATTAAGAATTTTACTTTCGTATCACCTGGAATTCGTGAAAATAATGTTGAAATAGCTAAACATGGTTGAGTATGTAATAAATTCTGAGAATTTATTGAGCAGTGACGTAGGGCAAATACAGATTGACCCACAACTGATTGAAGAAAATTGATTGATGAATCTTTAATATTTTGAGTTGTACGCGTATGATCGTACATCGAAGATATTGTCGATAAAAAAAATTTTAAATCTGTTTGAGATAGATAATCAAAACCAATTTTATTACTAGCTATTTGATTTCTAATTCTTTCTAATGTTGTTGGATAAAAATGGGGAATGTTTGCATGATGATCAAGTTTATTAATAGTAGGTGTTATTAATTTGTTTTCTTCACTTTTCTTGTAATAAAATTGTTTATCAACAAAATGAATTGTCGATTGTGCTTCTTTCATAACTTCATTTGGATGATACTGCATAAGAACTTGACTCATATCATTATTAATCAGTTTTGATACACTTTCGGTGTCATAAGAAGACGCCGCAAGCATTACTTGATTGGACGTTGTCATTGTCGCAAGTTCAATCACGTTTGTTTTCACTGGTAATGAGGTATACAAACAAACATCTGTATTCGGAGATGTGAGACATAAATTGTCGATAGGTACAAATGTATGAATAATTTCATGTACAATGTTGGGTGAATAAGCACCTGTTCGTTGAAGTCCATAACCTTTAACAATATCAATAATGATGTCACTTTCCGAAATTTCTTGAATAGAGACGAGTGAAACCGTTGTGATCAAATTAACCAAGAAAGATAAGAGGAACAATCGTGTAATATCATTCATCTTGACGAATATTAAATTAACGTCAGCAGCAGGAAAAATTTTTACGTAATATTGATTGCAAAACACAAATAGTACGTGAATAATTTTTTTTATTTGGAAACGTCTCTATATATATAGCGTATATTCTTATAGAAAAAAGAAAATTAAAAATGATTGGTTAAAAAGAAAAGAATATTCGACAGATGATATCAATGTCCAATTCAATTCATTTTCTTTGATATAATATAGCCGTCAGTCTGTTATATTGCCTCGAACGGCGTGTATGTTTCTTTGATTATACTTTATCATTGAAGATATCACGATAGACGTCAACGATTTTATCAATTTTTTTTATTTATCAGCCAAATTATATTACCAACATTATTATATAAAATTTTTTCCTTCATTTCTTCTACTAATTTTAAAACTTCATGACGATCAGAACGCCAAATCTTGTACAGTGCTATACGTGTTAATTCACTATGGTCTAATTTTAACTTGTCAATAACTTCACCCCAAAGAGAGTGTGATGATCTTGTTTTATCATTCAGCCGCCATGTTTCTTTTTTCAATATATCAGTACGGCTTCCCAGTGAAGCAACAGCAATTACAAATTGATCTATAGTAATTTTTAGCCAAATATTCTTACCCTTCGCATCTGAATTTGAATCTTCCATTTACTCGTAATTAACTAATATAGTTTAATAAATATGATTGATAAAGCACGCGAATCAATTTAAAACATATATTATACGTATGTTCATTCAATTGTGACTTTTCTTTCTCTTTTTATGTTAATATTTATATATGTATGCGTAACAGATGAAAAAGATATTTTGTTTCTTTGAAAAAAAATCGACCAATACAAATGAAGAAATTGATATTGAAGAGAAATTGTATGCGTGTGAATTATAAACAAGATATTCCTGTTTTTTTTCTTTTATCTATTTATACATTCAATATATAAAAGAGATTCATCGATAAGTGATCTACGATGCTATCAAATCACACCGCTAAATATCAAACAAAACGTATTTCATAATCGTGTGACACCATTTCTTCCAAAGACAATTCATCTTGATTATTGAATAAATGTATATCGACTGATGCACTTGAAATCGTTACCGATGGATGATCCAGTTAAAGTGAACAGATACTAGAAATAAACAATGATAAAGCAAAAAATCTATCTGAACATATAGAAATTTCTTAGTGTTATTTTCATAAATGGTGCACATTATATTATCAATATACAAGTTGTAGTTAATTTTCAGTATAGCATAGATGTTATTCAAACCAAAAAAATATTTAATCGATGGAGTCCCACGAATTCTATATTGATCTAATGTTGATCTAACCTCTAAGTATAAAAAATAGACTTAATAAATTCACTTTGATAACAACATTACTAGTTAGGCACCTTTACTACAATAATTCAGCGGAATATAGCATCCAAGATATTCATTCGATAGAGCTCATCGAGTTCCATCTTGATCTAAAGCTGGTCTAAGTTGATCTAAAATTTAAGTGCATACGAAAAATACTTTAGTAAATTCATAAGTAAAAAACCACTAATTAGTCATTTACTGCACTATAACTTATTCGAATATAGCAACCAAGGTATCCATTCGATAGAGTTCGTCGAGTTCAATCTTGATCTAATGTTGGTCTAATTTGGTCTAACCTATGAGCGAATCTCTATAGGTTTTACTACATTGTTTTTAACTTTTACCTATTTTTTACTAGTAATTTGCGTTTTTTTACCTGTAGGAAGGGTCTTTTTGAGAAAGTAAATAGTGCATTCGATAGAGCTCG
>JAJEKB010020660.1:470856-481516 GCA_022393335.1 Macrotrachela quadricornifera
TTCAAGCTAATAATGACAATAATAAATGATAAAGTAAGTTAAACTTTCATTCAAGCTAATAACGACAATAATAAATATATCCTTATTTTCTTTTACTCTAGTCATACAATCAAACAGTAATAACAATGAATTCTATGAAAAATATTACTTCAAATACAACTGAAGCTGATCCTTCAATTTTTGAAGTTATTACTATCGACGAAATAAAAGACGGACATATGGATTAAACTCATCGTTTTGAAGCATTTTGTATTTATTCAAACTCAAATATTCATCAAAACTCAATGAATGAACCAGTTCAAGAATTTAATAATGAACAAACTATACATGATAATCAAGCATCAAATGAAGCTTCTATTCAATTACCAATAAATTCTAATCAACGTATTAATATAATACAGATATATATATATATAGTTTTTCCTGATTGAATTCAATGATAATAAATGTCTAAGAATAACTAACTATCATTTAGATACACAAATGGACAACACAATGAAAAAAACTTTTAAGAACATTTTTATTCAAAAGAAAATGCTACGCGAAACATTATAACTATATACTAACTTTTCTTACTTAACGATAAGCAAAAAATTACTTTCTATATTATAAACTATTCCACATTGTATAAATCTTCAAACTTCTTTTTTTCTATTTCAGATATATCTACTCAAATAATAAAGTATAAGACGCAATGAACGATCTTTTTAGATTTAACAATAATAATAATAACTTATCTTTATTACCATCTTCATTATCGTCAATTAAATCAGAAACAATGAAACCTGATGATCCAGCATTAATTACAGTAATTAAAAATGAATCAAGTCAATTTAATCATATATCCAAAGCAACACCATCTTATCATCCATCGGTTAATCAACACATAATAATACTGATGATGATAGCAATTTTACGAAATTTGGAGATCTTGATCGGGCAACTATTGCAAAGTTATGTGAATTTAATGCTGAAAAACCAAAAGCATGTGCTCGTCGACAATCAATTCGATCAAATACAAAATCAATGGCTATTATATCATGGACAAGTGTTTCCAAAAATATTATAATGAATCATATGAAAGAAGAATTCAAAATTCAAAATATTCAAAATATTCAATATATTTGTATTGGTGAAGACAAATGAATTAAATCATCAAAAACAAAAATGTATACAACTTCTATTTAAAACTAAAATTAATAAAAAAAAAACGTTTTCTTGATCAAATTAAACGTTCATGTTGTAATTATAATGTGACAAACAATATTTTAGCATGGAATGATTACATTAAAACAGATCTAAATCATATTGACTTTGGTCAATTTTTAACAAAACTATGTGGATATAGACAGTATCCGTCACTAGCAGAACGAGAAAAAGAACGAACAACAAGAAACAAAGAACCAAAAGCAAAAACAGCTATCAATAACACACGCAAAACAAAAGCAACTACAACAAAAACAACAATTTCCAATTGATCAATGATTAATTCTTTCAATAAAAACAATACCATTAGAAGAGAACCATTATATAAATTAACAAAAATTCAACATTATTCTTAAAGCAAAAATTAATTCAATCATTAATATTTTTGTTCCATTATTGACTTTCCTATTTAATTGTAAACAAATCATAAACCATACGTTAGCTTTCGTTTTCTCCTTTCTTCCTTCTTGCAACAGTTTTTTATAAAGTTGTAATCAATTTCAGCTCCAGATCTAATTAATGACATAGTGGCTTAAAGATTACATTTCTACTTATATTTCATGTTTATATTGTTATTTTATCCTTATAATTATTCATTCAAAAGATAAAGTTTCTTTTTTCTTTAAACATACTAATAAATCAAGACTCAAATCTTCTTTCATTAACACAATATCGAATTCTTAATTAGCTTTCGAATTCTGGAATGTGGCAGTTTGATTATTTATACTCACCTACAGATAATAGACTATCCGCTGCTTTTGAATCTTTGAAATGCTTGCAATTTTTCGAAATCTTCAAGATTTCAAACTTTCTTTAATGCAGATTAATAAATACCACCTGAAGATCGAATTCTTAAATAGTTTTCGAATTCTGGAATGTGCTAGTTTGATTGATTATACTCACACCCTCAGCCACCCTCACACCTCACCCTCATCCACCTTCACCCTCACCCTCAGCTAATCACATAGATAGGATTCACTTGTGAACAAGTAAAATGATTATAGAAGGTTCTATAGAATCCATTAAAATATGCTTTCTCTTTCGATTAATTATTTTAAAATCTAAACTCACCCAACCCTCACCCTCAATCGACACAATTCTCAGAACAAATATTTGGTCATACCATGTGTTAAAATCCTCTGTTCTGCTGATATTTGGGTAGCTAAAGATGGATTCTATTTATAAATAAGGTCAAATATGATACCAATTGATGTATCTTTTCGAGTTCTGCTTGAGACAAATGTTTTCGCGTTGACACAAAACTGGAAAGAATATTTGGCGGAAATATAACATTTTTTCTTACAAATATTATTTCAAGAGTTTCTTTAAAATTTTTCAGTGATTTCCGCGATAACATTTTTTGAAAGATATACATTCAATAGTATATTCGATGCTCTATTTGTCACAACCAATATATCTAGGCGATTTTTTCTTCACAAAAGACACAAGATCACTGATAACGTTATGTACACTTCTTTTTATCAAGTTTGATTTCAATTTTTCAATATTTGTATACTTATAGTAATGCAGAGTTTTAATGAGTATTATTTAAAAAACTAACACGAAATGACCAAAGAGTTTGCTGTGCACTTGTCTCTATAAGTATGAAGGCTGGTAAGAAGTCAACAGATAGAACGAAAGAAATTTGGTCCCCATTCCTTCTTCCTTCAGGTCAAACATGAGCCACCCTCATGTTAATATTGTGTCAACACCGTTTTGTATCTTTCACTTATAACCTTTTATGCTGTTACATTCTCGTGATCGATACGATTTTAGTTTTGCTTACAGCTACTATATCGACATATCTTGTCTTGTCACCTCTACAAGTCAAATAGTGACCCTATTTCTTCCTTCTGCGAGAAAAAAATTCATTTCTTTCCCTCTACGAGCAAAAGTGTCTCTCTTACCCTTCATGAGAAAAAAAAATTCACTTCTCTCTCTGTCTACAAGCAAAATAGTGTCTCTCTTGCCCTTATAAAAAAAATTCATCTCTCTATGAGCTAAAATAATGAGTCTTTCGCTTTCACCCTCAAAAAAACAAATTTGTCGCTCTCCCAGAGCGGTCTACATATATTTAAAGCCAAAGCACGACTGCAGGACCCTACCATTCTCTTTTCAAACATCGAACAACAGTAAATGACAATGTTGAAGAGTAGTGTAATGCTTTGTTTGGTTGTTCCCGTGATGTTAACGGCAATTATTCACGTAGCAAGAGCGGTGACATTTAAAGGTGATAATATCGATGGCTCTCTGGATCTATTACGCCAAAAGCGTACGCTTTATTTATTTACAATAAAGTTTTACTTCATATCAGAGCATACAAAACGCATAAAATAAATACTGCAGTATTCGAACAAAAACCTACAAGTGTTCATTTCTCGTCTAACCGTCATCCATATCGAAACCGCTAGTAGTTTGCGTCAAGCTATGAACAATATCTGAAAAGAATCTTACTACTTACTCATTTGTTGTCTGTTCATCGAACATACAATCAGCTATAAAGCTTTACTTCGAATTGACTTAAATACTTGAATATTTATTGAATTGACTTATTCAACTTTCCCGTATTTGTCTATCATCATATAAGCAACTCCCACGCTTTTCTTCGAACTATGATGAATATTTGAATAACTGATATGGATTATTCATTTATCGTCTGTTCGTCGATCATGTAAAGAACTCCAAAACCTTCGTTTGAATTCAACAAAATACTTGAATAAAATCTTGGTATGAAATATTCATTTACCTGTGACCGTCGATCATTTCATCAATTCTAAATCTTTCCTTGAATTGAGCAAAATATTTGGATCAAAGTTTTGTTCAAATCGTTAATTTAACATACAATATCTAGTCATGCTATTAGCCCACCACTTTTCTTCAGTGTTATCAAACTACTTGAATAGGATGCTCTAGATTATTGATTTACTATATACTCACCGATCACATAGCCATCTTTATCTTTTTTTTCAAGCGAACTAAATATTCGAACAAGTTCTGGTTATAACTTTTCTTTTGAAAGGTGGTATCCAGTCAAGCTGACACGTCCAATCTTTTCTTCTAAGTTGTCGCACTATTTGAATAGAATCTTGGTTTAAATTATTCATTTACTATGTATTCATCACCCACATGAGCATCTTTGTTTTTTTTTGAAGCGAGCTAAATATTAGAGAAAGTTCTAGTTATAGTTTTTCGTTTGATAGGCGATATTCAGTCAAGTTACCACCTTCAACTTTTTCTTGGAAATTATCACACTATTTGAATCGACTCTTTGTTAAATTATTCATTGGCTGTGTGTTCACTGAGTATCTAATCAATTTTATGCTTAGCTTCAAACTGAGTAAAATATCTGAGTAGAATTTTCGATTGAACTATTCATGTGTTGTGTATCTGACCTTCTTGTTACAGTTTCGAATCCTTCGTTCGAGAGGCGGAAAATATTCGAATGGAATCTTATGTGAATTGTTGATTTGTTGTGTGATCATCGATCTTGCCACAGATTCGAATTTTTTCGTTGAGATGAGTAAAATAGTTGAACAGAATTGGATCTGAATTATTCATATGCCCTATAAACGGCGTTCGTTTTAGAGTTGCGAATCTTTTTTTTCTAGATGTGCAACATATTTGATTAAAATCTTTCTATGAATTATTAATATGTCGTCGATTCGGCAATCATCTATTGAACCCAAATCTTTGCTTCGAGTTGAGCAAAATATGAGAATAGAATTTGATGTGAATTATTCATTTGCTCTGTATGTGTTGTTCTTGTCAAAGCTTCGAGTCTGTCCCTGGAGGTGGATAAACTATTTGAACAAAATCGTTGTTTGTATCATGCATAGGTCAAGAGATTTTCGTTTACATACGAAAGTTAAAAATTTGCTTCTAGTAAAAGACATATTTAAATAGGTTCTTTGTTTCAATTATTCGTTTCCGGTATGTTCTTCCATCATGTTATCAGCTTCAGACGTTTTCTTTTAGTTGAGAAAAAAGGTTGAATATAATCTTTCTATGATTTATGCATGTATCATATGTTCATCCATCGTATAATCGACTTCAAGTCTTTCCTTTAAATTGAGCCAAACATTTTAATGATGTTTTGGTTTGACTTATTCATTTATACTGTGCTCGTCGATCATGTAACCAACTGCAATTCTCTACTTTGAATTGCGCAAAAAATTAGAGAACAATCTTGATATGATTTATTCACATATCCTATGTTCATCGATCATCTAATCAACCTAAAGCCTTTCTTCTGAATTCAGCAAAATCTTTGCATACAATCTTCATATGAACTATTCTTTTGTCCAATTGTCTTCGATCGTTTAATTGGCGCAAACTGTTTCTTCTAAATCCAGCACAGTATTTGAGTACGATCTTTGTTTGAATTATTCATTTGTCCTGTGCTCATCGATCATAAAACAACTTCAAATCGTTATCTTGAATTGAGCAAAATATTTGAATAGAATCTTTATATGACTTATTAGTATGTAGTCTTTTTATCGATCATGAAAGCAGTTCCAGACTTTTCCTTCGCATTGAGCACAATATCGGGATAGAATCTTTTTATGATTTACTCATTTGCCATATGTGCCTCTATCACTCAATGGATTCCCAATTTTTTGCTTTCATCGAACAGTATATTTCAATGAAATGTTAGTAAAAATGATTCAACTATCTATGGGATGGTTGGTTATGTAATCAGTTCGAAGTCTTCCTTCGAACTGAGTGAAATATTTGAATAGAGTCTTTTTATGAATTATTCACATGCCGTTTGTTCGGTGATCATGCTATCAAGCCTAGGCCTTTCCTTTAAATTCACTAAAATATTTCGATAGAATCTTGGTATGAATTATTTCTTTGTTATGTGTTTTGCGATCTTGTATTCAACTCCAAATCTTTGCTTTAAATTGAGTAAAACATTTGAATAGAATCTTGATATGAATTACTCATTTGTCGTCTGTTCTTCAATGATGTAATCCATTCCAAGTCTTACCTTTTAGGTAGCCAAAATACAGGAACACAATCTTAATATGATTTAATCATTTGGTCTATGTTCGTCCATCCTCTGATCAACTCCACATTTTCTTTTCAATTGAGTAAAATATTTAAATAGAATCCTACTATGATCTAATCATTTGTCGTATGTTTGCCGATCATGTCTCAAATTCCAAACTTACACTTTGAAGTAAGCAAAATATTTAAATAGACTCTTCATATAATATATTCATTGGATCTGTGACCGTCGATACTGTAATCAACTCCACATTTTCTTTTCAAGTGAGTAAAATATTGGAATAGAATGTTTATGTGATCTTTTCATTTGTCATGTCTTCGTCTATCGTGTAATAAACTCAAAACGTTTCCTTTCAATTGAACTAAATATTTGAATAGAATTTTCCTTTAGTTTATTCGTTTGTCGTTTGTTCGTTGACGATATGGTAGACTCCAGTTCTTTCCTTTGAATTGTGCAAAATAATTCAGTAGCATCTTTGTTTGATTCATTTGTCTCTCATGAGTCTCTTGAACAAAAAATCAATTCTAAATGCCTCATCTGAATTGAGGAAAATATTTGAATAGAATCGTGCTATGAATCATTGATTTCGAGTGCGTTCGTCGATCATGTAATCGATTTTAAATCTTTCGTTGGAATTGAAGAAGATATTAGGATGGAATCTTCTTATGAATTGTTCATCTGTCATATGTTCATCCATCATGTGATCGATTCCAAATCTGTCCTTTGAATTGGGTAAAATATTTAAAAAGAATATTGCTATGTTTTATTTATTGACCCCGATTTGTCAATCGTATGATATAGTTTAAATTTTACCTTCTAATGGAATTAAATATTTGAAGAGAATGGTACTATGAATTATTCATTTATCAAATGTTCGTCAACAATGTGATGAACAGAAATCTTTTCTTTAAATTGAGAGTAACATTCGAATAGAATTTTTCTATGATTTATTCATGTGTCTTGTGTTCATCGATCCTGTAATGAACTTCAAATCTTTCCTTTGAGGTAAGCAAAATATTTTAGTAGAATTTTGGTATGACTTATTCTATTGCCGTATGCTCTTGGATCATGAAGTCGACTAGAAATCTTTTCTTTGAATTAAGGAAAATATTTGAATACAATGTTAGTATGATTTATTTAGTTGTTCTCTATTCGTCGATCAAGCAACGAACTCGAAAACTCTTCTTTGACTTGAGGAAAATATTTGAATACGAACTTTGTTTGAATTATTCATTTGTCGGATGTTCGTTGATTATGTAATCCATTGCAAATGTTTCTTTTAAATTGAGTAAAATATTTCAATGGAATGTTACTATGATTCATTTATTTGTCCTCTATTCGTCGATCACGCCACCAACTCTAAATATCTTCCTTGAATTGAGAAAAATATTTGAATGTGAGCTTTGTTTGAATTATTCTTTTGTTATTTGTCTGTTGATGTTTTAGTCAACTCGATGTGTTTTGTTTGAATCGAATAAAATATTTGAATAAAATTGTGGTATGAATTATTCATGTGTCGCATGTTCGTTGATGATGTACTGAGCTCGACATCTTTTGTGTGAATTGAGGAAAATGTTTGAGCAGAATCTTCTTATAATTTGATGATTTTTTGTACGCTCCTCGATCATAGAATCAAGTTCAAGTCTTTCCTTATAGTTGAGAAAAATGTTGGAATAGAATTTTTATATGAACTATTCATATGTTGCATGTTCGCTGATCATGTGATCGGTTCCGAATTTATCCTTTGAAATAGGTTAAATATTTGAATAGAATCATGGTATGAATTGTTCTTGTGTGATATATGTTCGTCTATCATGTAATAAACTTGAATTAGTGTCGTTCATTTGGACCGAATATATGAATTGAAGCTTTGTACATATTATTCAGTTGACATTGATTATTCAGTTATATTTAAGCTCCAAGCCTTCTCTTCACAGTTCTGATTGAGCTTGAATGAGATATTGCTAGAAATTTTTCATTTATTATATTTTCAACGATAATAGAGTGAATTTTGTCTTTTTTCGAAGTGAGTTAAATATTCGAAAAAGTCCTGCTTATAAGTTTTCATTTTTTAGGTGATTCTGAGTCGAGTTCTGTCCTTCAACCGTTTTTTGAAAATTATCACATTAATTGAAAAGAATGTTCTGATAAATTATTCATAGACTAAGTATTCATGGAGCAGATATCCATCTTTGCTTCTTATCTATGTGGGTTAAATATCCGAAAAAATTCCACTTATAATTTCTCATTTGATATGTGATGTTGAATTAAGTTGTCTCTTCCAGCCGTTTTTTGGAAGTTATCGCGCTGTTTGAATAGAATGTTATGATTACTTATTCGTTTACTATTTGTTCATTGATCAGACGGCCGGCTTTGTCTTTTTTTGAAGCGACTGTAATATTGAAAAATGTCCTCCTTGTTATTTTGCGTTTGGTATGTGCTATTCAGTCAAGTTGTCACCTTCAACCTTTTCTTCAAAGTTGTCACATTATTTGGATAGATTCTTTGTTTGAATTATCCATCGGTCATGTGTTTGTCGATGATGTAATCAGTTTCAATCTTTGTTTCGAATTCAGAAAAATATTTGAATAGAAATTTAAGAAGAATTATCCATTTGCTGTGTGTCTGTAGTTCTTTCCACAGCTCCGAATCGTTCCTTCGAGGTGAAAAAATTATTTTAATAGAGTCTCAAAAGAATTCTTCATTTGCTGAGTATCCGTCGTTCGTGTTAAAACCTGAAATCTTTATTTCGAGATGAGCAAAATATTTGGATAGAATTTGATATGAATTATTCATTTGTCACAGGTTTGTCAATCATATAATGAACTCCATATCTTTCCTTTGAATTGAGCAATATATTTGAATATAATTTTACAATGAATTAATTATTTGTGGCCGGTTCGTCGATCATGTATTAAACTTCAAATCTTTCCTTCGAATTGACCAAAATATTAGAATAGAATCTGATATGAATTATTCATTTACTCTGCATCTGTCGTTCTTGTCAAAACTTCGAATTTTCCCTTCAATATGGATAAAATATCTGAATATGATTGTTGTTTGTATTATTCGTGTTCGAGAGGTTTCGTTTGCATAGAGACGTTTAAAAATTTGTTTTGAAATCAGGAACCCATTTGAATAGGTTCTTTGTTTCAATTCTTCATTTCTGGCGTCTTCTTTTATCGTGTAATTAACTTCATAAACCTTCCTTTGAGACGAGCGATATATTTGATTAGAATCTTGGTATCACTTATATATCACCCTTGTGTTCCACAATCATCTAATACAGGTTACATATCTCCTCTCAATTGATAAACTTATCTAAATAGAACCTTCATACGAATTATTCATTTGTCTAGTATTCGTCCAGTATGTATATAAACAAATCTAAATCCTTTCTTTCAACTGAGCCACATATTTCAATATAGTCTTATTTCGAACCATTCATATTTACTATGTTTCTACCGCATAGTGTTGACTTTATGAAAATTCTTTCAATTCAATACCGTGCTTGAATACAATCTTCCAATGAATTCTTCACATATTGTTCCTTATTTCTCTATGTAATCCACCGAAAATCTTTCAACTCAGTCGAGTAAATATATGCATTCGAAGTGCTGCTGTATCCTGTTCATTTGACATGTTCCTCGCTCTCGTAACCAACCACACATCTTTTAAATGAATTCGCACAACATTCGGAAACCACCTTTCTATGATTTATTCATTTTCCAATGATCGCCGACCAAAACATAAACTTGAAATCTGCCCTTAAATTCAGTAAGATATTTGAATCCAATCGTAGTACAATATATTCATTGGTCATGTGTACATAGATCGTGAAATCAACTGCATATCTTTAGCGTGAATTGAGGGAAATATTTGCATACATTGTTGCTCCGATTCCTGCCTTAGACACGTGCTAGTCGATCAACAACTCAACTGCAAATATTGCTCGCATTTAAAGTTAATATTTACATAGATTGTTCGTATAATTCATTGATTTGGCATGAGTTCGTCGATGATGAAATCAACACCATATAGTTCCTCTGAAATGAGGGAAGTATTTGCATAGATTATTGTTATTATTCATTGGCTTGATATGGGTCAGTCGATCATAAAACCAATCGCACATCGTTTCTTCGAATTGAGAAAAATATTTGTATAGATGGTTCGTATAACACATTGGTTTGATATGCATTGGTCGACCACGATATGAACTGTATATCTTTCTTCCGAATTGGCAGAAATACTTGCAGAGATTGTTCGTATAATTCATTGGTTTGACATGAGTTTCATGAATTATGAAATCAACTGCTTATTGTTTTTCTAAGTCGAGAGAAATATTTGTTTAGATTGTTGCTACCATTTCTTCGTTAGATATGCGTTCGTCGATCGTGAAATCAATCGGATATCATTCCTCTGAATTGAGGAAAATATTTGTAT
>JAJEKB010020660.1:481526-524399 GCA_022393335.1 Macrotrachela quadricornifera
ATTGTGAAATCAACGGCATATCGTTTTTCTGAATTCAGGGGAATATTTGTATAGTTTGCTCCTGTTATTCATTCATTTGACATGGGTTCGTCGATCATGAAATCAATCGGATATCATTCCTCTGAATTGAGGGAAATATTTGTATAGATTGCTTCTGTTATTCATTCGTTTGGCATGGGTTTGTCGATCATGAAATAAATTGCATAACGTTCCTCTGAATTGAGAGAAATAGTTGTATAGATTGTTTATATAATTCATAGGTTTGACATGAGTTTGTGGATCATGAAATAAATTGCATAACGTTCCTCTGAATTGAGAGAAATAGTTGTATAGATTGTTTATATAATTCATAGATTTGACATGAGTTTGTGGATCATGAAATAAATTGCACAACGTTCCTCTGAATTGAGAGAAATAGTTGTATAGATTGTTTATATAATTCATAGATTTGACATGAGTTTGTGGATCAAGAAATAAATTGCATAACGTTCCTCTGAATTGAGAGGAATAGTTGTATAGATTGTTGGTATTTTTCATAGGTTTGACATAGGTTTCTCGATCATGAAATCAATTGCATATCGTTCCTCTGGATTGAGGGAGATATCTGTATAGATTGTTGGTATTTTTCATAGGTTTGACATAGGTTCCTCGATCATGAAATCAACCGCATATCGTTCCTTCGAATTGATAGCAATATTTGTATAGATTGTTCGTATGATTCATTGATTTGATACGGGTTGGTCGATCATGAAATCAGTTGCATAACGTTTCTCTGAATTGAGGGAAGTATTTGTACCGATTATTCGTATAATTCATGTATTTGACATGCGTTTCGGATATTGGAAATAAGCTGCATATCTGTCGTCGGAGTTGACGGAAATATTTGCAGAAATTGTTCGTATAGTTCATTATTTTGAGATGCGTTTTATGAATTATGAAAGGAGTCGCATATCTTTCCTCTGAATCGAGGTAGATATTCGTGTAGGTTGTTCGTATGAATTGTCTGTTTTGCATGAGTTTGAGGATGACGTAATCAACTCGAAATCTGTGGTTTCCACGGAGCAGAATTGGAGAATAAAATATTGGTATCATTTGTTTATACGCCATGTGTTCTTCGATTTTGTAGTTATTGTGAAGTCGTTACTTTTAAGTTCAGCAAAATGTTGGACTACGCCGTGCGGCTTTGAAGTATAGATTTGGCGTATGATCGTGGATCATGTAATTGTCTCGCGGCCTTTCCGTGGAATGGTGGAAAATTTACAAATTGAATGTTGGTATGAATTGTTCGTTTGTGATGTGTTCACCCATAGTATGAGTCACTGCTAATCCGTTTCTGTATTGTAAAAATATTTGAATAGAGGGTTGATTTCAATCATTCTTTTTTTATGTTTTGATGGAAAATGGAGCCGACTAGTAATGGTTCGTTTTAATCGATTAAAGTATGGAAGCAATATCTTGTTATGAGTGAGTCATGTGTCATGTGTTTGTGGTTCATGTAATTACTCCTAATCTTTGTTTTGACTGCGAAGAAGCTTTAGGATAGGATGTTCGTATGAATTGTTCATTTGTGATATGTTGACGAATAATATCATTCACTCCTAATGTTTTTTTTGTATTGGCGAAATATCGGAAGAGAACGTTTGTATGAATGATTCTTTTGTTATGTGTCGGTGAAAAATGGAATCGAGCCCAAATCGTTCGTTCTAATTGAATAAAGGATTTGAAGAATATATTATTTCCATTGATTCATGCATCATATGTTCGTCGTTTATGTAATTGCCACAAAACATTTTGTTCTATTTCAAAAAAATATTCGAATATATTCCTGATGTAAATGATTCGTTTGTGATGTATTCAGCGATCTTGTAATAAACTGGCAATTCTTTCTTTGAGTTTAGCAAAATATTTGAATAGAATAATGATATAAATTATGCATTTGTCATGTGTGTGTGTCAATCGTGCTATCAACTCGAAATCTTACCTTTGAATTGAGAGGAATATTTAAATAGGGTCTTGCTATGAATTGTTTTTTGATCATGTGTTCGTTGATCAGTTAATTATCTCAAAATTGTGGCTTCGAATCAACATGAACGTTTGGATATGACAGTTGTTGAATGATTTACTTGTCAACCGGCGATTGATTCTTTGATAAAGTGCAAGTGTTTCGTGTGAATCGAACAAAATATTCGTATAACGGCTTGCTATGCATTATTTATTTGTCATGTTTGCGTTAATTGATAAATTCAAGGTGAGTCACCAATTCGAAACGAAAAGAATAGTAGAATAGGGCGTTATGGTATAACCCAGGTATGTAATGTTGATACAGTGTATCGATAATAACACATCGAGAATGTTGTGATATTTTATTCCATCATTCATACATTGTTTTTTGAGATTATCATTTCTAGTACTTTATGACATTAAAGTAATTTAATATTTTTTCGTCTTAGGATGTATGGCACAAACGCACAACAACACCAAAAATCGGACTTTCTCATCATATATTACCATTTTTATTGAACATTATCGAATAGTTAGTTTCCCCCTCATATTCTTAATTGATTAGTTCTTTCTCTTATATCCTCAACTATTTCTCGCTTTAATTTTTCTGTACTTTTCAATTTTCAATTTCAATAAAATATGCGCACCAAAAGCACACATATCTCTTAATTGGCTTCTTGAGAACAGCCCGAGGGGGCTCTAATAATCATGAACAACATTTATTTTCCTTCATAGGTTCAGAGACTATCATAATCAACTTTGTTTTCATTCTTGCGAGGCCTTATCAAGCAGCTGTTTATTTTGCATTAGTCTTCAGTTCTCAACTCAAAGAAAATGAATCCTCCTGTGTTTCAAGCACAACTTTAGCGCGCTCACATACAGTTTTCTTTTTTTGTTTGAAATTTGACTGTTTGCTTCTCTCATTTATCACTCAATGAAAAACTTGATAAATATCATCAAACAGAACCTTAATTGAAAACTAAAATAAAGTTTTCACCAACAATCACAGCAAACCATCTTCATAAAATTGACTTGCTCAAACCTCCTTTAAACGTCACGTATTCAAGGTAAGCTATCATCTTGAACACAATAGAGGCATGATTTTGTTTGTTTGCCGAGCACCTCGTGGTGTTTTTCAAAACAACAGAGTAAGAGCATTAAATGTTCTTTTATAAATGTCCTTGTAAAAAATGTTCTTATTTGAATATAGCCTTGAAAAATGTCCGTAAGTAAAATGTCCTGAAACAAATGTCTACAGAATGAATGTCCTTGAGAAAAACTCCTTCTTTTTAACAGTTATATAACATTGGAATAGATAACAGTAGATAATGTGTATTTTGTTATCTGTTCTCCTTTTTTTCCGTAGAGTTCGTGTATGTTATGATGATCCTATCGAAAATTTAGAAAATAAATTCCGATGAAAACAAAAAACAGAATTCATTGAGTTTCAACAACATTTGTGGATGTTGTTTCTACTTTAATGAATCATACCAGTGTTGACTTATTTGCTTCCCAAACCGGCAAGCTAATTTTTAAATATAAACAAACGATCTTTAAGATTTTGTCGTCGGCGAAACTGAAACTACAATGCGCTTTCAGAAAAAAAAGGCGGTTAGATATTTTTCGAACAACTTTTGATAGCAGCAAGATAGAGGGCTGCGATTTTTGCCGTTAAAAACAGGGGATGAAGACGTATCGAACTGTATATGATAAGATGACTTCACATAGTTCTTTACAAAGACTTAAAACGAAGTTTTTGAAAATCAACAGATTTTAAAAGGAGACTACAGCGATTTTTAAATAATTTCGTGTGTGTTTGAATACCTAACAGAGGATCTACAAATTATACGAAAGACCGAGACGTTTAGATCTATCCGTTTAGAAGTTATAAGTATTTTAGTGAAAATTCTTAATCGATTTGTCTATAAGTTCCTGTGAAAAAAATCACCTTTTTTGCATTTTTCTCAGAAAATACAGACTCAATTCTTCGACATTTTTAAAAGTTAATTAAGGAAACTTCAGGAAAACCTTCTGGAATAGCCTGTATCATGCGATTTGATGCGTCTTTATCTCCTCTTTCCAATGGTAAAAAACCGTGGCTCGCCATTTTGCTCCTATAAAAGACTATTTGAAAAATAGCTTCCACCCGTTCCCTTCCCCCCCTACCTTTTTTTTTTGAATGGAGATTAGAGTGCGACATTGCCGCAGCAGATATACGTTAGAAATTATTATAAAAGTTGATGGGACTATCATGTCTGTTAAAGAAATGCTAAAGAAGAATGTGAAATATCTCAATACAAACATTGTCGATTCAACTCTTTATACCCGTGTTATGTCTTTAGATTTGAAGTTACAGCATAAATAATTGCTCTCTACCCTGATATATTTACTTAATTTTAGTCATGAGAGACTGTATTAGGATCTGCGATCTATAGTTTGATGGAAGAAAATAACTAGGGGTGGCACTTTCCTTTCCTTTCCTAAAAAAAGGAAAGTAAAAACTTTCCTTTCCTACAAAAAAGGAAAGTAAAAACTTTCCTTTCCTCAAAGAGAGGAAGGTTGAAAGAAAGTTTACTTTCCTTTCCGAAAAAGAAAGGAAAGGAAAGTAAAACCTTAAGTTCTCAAGTTCTGTATTATGGAGAGTATCTTTAGGTCCTCAAACCCTGTATTTTAGGAGTACCCTTGGGTCCTCAACTACTGTAATATAGTGGTACCCTTAAGTCTTGATCTCCTACACTATAGGGGTACCCTTCCGTCCTCATCTACTATACTATAGGGCTAACCTTGGATCCTCAACTTAGGAATGGCACCATATATGTAATTTACTAGTAACTAAGTACCTATCGTAAATCTCTGATCGTTGCGTCTGCTTTTATATTAGCCGAAAAACGGGCCAATCAGCTTGCAGGAAATTGAAACTCGCTTATTTTATGGACAACCGTCGGAGATTCTATGAGGACTTTTTGTAGCGCACCCTCGATAACCTCAAATTGGCCCGAGTAACCATATGTTCCATCTTTATCTTGATGGAGAAAAACCGCCTCAAAATCTGATTGGCTGAAAATGTAACTCGCTTATTTCATGGACAACCGTCGGAGACTCTATGAGGACTTTTGTAGAGCACCCTCGATAACCTCAAATTGGCCCGAACAACCCTATGTTCCATCTTTATCTTGATGGAGAAAAACCGCCTCGAAATCTGATTGACTGAAACTCTTTTATAACAGCCAATCAGATTTCGAGGCGGTTTTTCTCCATCAAGATAAAGATGGAACATAGGGTTGTTCGGGCCAATTTGAGGTTATCGAGGGTGCTCTACAAAAGTCCTCATAGAATCTTCTATGGTTACCCATAAAATAAGCGAGTTTCAATTTCCTGCAAGCTGATTGGCTGTTGCGAAAAATTTTCAGCCAATCAGATTTCGAGGCGGTTTTTCCCCATGAAGATAAAGACGGAACATAGGGTTATTCGGGCCAATTTGAGGTTATCAAGGGTGCTCTACAAAAGTCATCATAGAATCTTCCACAGTTATCCATGAAATAAGAAAGTTTCAATTTCCTGCAAGCTGATTGGATGATTTTTCGACTAATATAAAAGCTGACGTAGCGACCAGCATTTTACGATAGGTACTTAGTTACTAGTAAAATAAATGTATGGTGCTATAGCTAAGCTGAGGGCCTAACGGTACTCTCATAGTATAGTAAATGAGGATCCAAGAGTACCCCTATAGTATAGCAGATGAGGGCCTTAGGGTACCCTTATTGTATAGAAGTTGAGAAACTAAGGATACCCTTATAGTATAGGACTTCAGTTCCCGGGAATCCCAGTACTGGGAACGAACAAGCCCAGAAATGACCGAGCCCCAGAAACTCGGACTCGGTGCATGCCTACCCATATAATATAAGACTTGAGGACCTAAGGGTACTCCTAAAATATAGGGTTTGAGGACCTAAAGATACTCTCCATAATACAAAACTTGAGAACTTAAGGTTTCACTTTCCTTTCCTTTCTTTTTCGGAAAGGAAAGTAAACTTTCTTTCAACTTTCCTCTCTTTTAGGAAAGGAAAGTTTTTACTTTCCTTTCTTCTGAGAAAGGAAAGGTTTTGCTTTCCTTTCCTTTCCTTTTAGAAAGTAAAAGAAAGTGAAAGTGCCACCCCTAAAAATAACCTTTCTTTTCTTTCATTATTTTCTACTTGACGTTTCTTTTGATCTCTCTAATCTGTTGTTCTTTTTCTTGGAACTAGTTAGATTTCTTTTGTTATAGTTGCCCTTTGTTGTTGATTTGTTTTTCTTTTGATGTTACGAAAGTGTCTCGAATCTTTGTTCTTTATTGAGTTTGTGAAGGTTGACCTTTACATTAGAACTCAAAAAGACTTAGGATTTCATTTCTAATCAAATACTGCCAAAACTTACGGATGGGGAACTGATGAATCTCTTGAAGGCATTAACATGAGAATATGAGTTTCTTTGTCGATGTCTCATAAGTACAACAGATGAGAGATCGTTTCTTCGAGAGCTCACATATCGAAGAATATTTAGTCACCGACAAGAACACTGCTTGAACTCAATTCAACAGTGAGTTTTTGTTGCGTGAAAGAGTAAACCCAATGAATAGGATAGTTTGACGTGGGATATTTTAGGTCTAAATTCAACCTTTTTAGGATCGATTCGCCCAGAAACTTAATCTAACAGAATCATTCATGTTCTAAGTACAACTCGAGGAAGTCTATCAAATGATGCCACCCTTTTTTCAATACGATGTTTCCTTTTTGGAAACTCGTCACTTAACTCGCCTAAGTTCCCATTTTGACAGTATTTCCTGAACCGATTCGCCTAACAATCTGTTCCAATACAACTTCATATTCCAAGTACAACTTGATCGGACGTATTAAATGGTGCAAATCGTTATTACATCGATTGGCATCCGCACTACAGTGGCATGCCGTAGAAAATTTTTTTATTTCTACGGTCAGTTAGCCTACGAACGTGTCCTAATACTAGTTCAATACGTTGCAAGTAGACCTCGACGAGCTCTACCCACTACTAAAACCTGTTTTGTGATATGTATTATAATAATTAAGAAAAATCGAAAAGACTGCCTTCTCTCCGATTGAGCAAATCAAGTCAACCGTAGGCTCTTGACTGATTCGCTAAGAAGCCAGTTGCAACCAAATGATTCATGTTTCAAGTACAACATGATGATCTCTATCAGGTGTTGAAAATGGTTTCTCATCAGTATTGTCCCGTTTTGGGAAACCGTCTCTTGACTAACCCGCTTTTCCGTTTTCAGTAGTATTTTCTGAGCCGATTCGCCATCGAACCTGTCTCACTAAAACTGTTTATGCTCCGAGAACAGCTCAACGGGCTCTATTCTTCATTCAAACGGTTTCCTGATAGCCTAACGTCATGTAGAAAAATTTGTATTTTGGATAACGACACACATCACACAATGTAATTCGCTCGATTAAAGGCAGGATCATATTAAAAAAAAGGCGTTTATGGCTATGGGTGTCAAGGTCAGAAGAACATGGAATACAAGTTCAATCAATGGTCAGATGTTTTCGATGGTGAGCTTCCGTCCAATCAGATTTCTACAGCCTAAAAATTCGGTCTATTCGAAAGGACGGAATCGCATGGATCACAAATCGACTCCATCAACGTTTTTAATAGATCATTTTGAAATCATATAGATCGATAGATTTCAGCATGGCAAACATTTTGGTACTATTTTTGATATACTTTAAAAATACTTTTAAGAGCCGTTTTGGGTTCATTTTATATAGAACCTTTTTAAAATATTTGCCTTTCACTCCACAGACCCATATATGCATATGTAGATGACTTTTGCCAAGTCAAAGTACGTTAGATTCTAGAAAATCTATGTTATTCTCAAGATGTATCGATTTTAAACACACTTAATAAGAATATTGGCATAGAAGCCTTATAGTCCTTCAAATTATTAACCATTCGTCAATCATAACCACTACCTGTTAACCTAGTATTTCGGCAATATTTTGAGAAAAACAAAATACCTGCTCGTGATTTTTTTTACCATAAATAGAGATTGATTAGATGTTTAAAATGACCCGCTTATGTCAAGTCTACTATGCTAGCTACTTTAATAATTCTTATATCATTAGTTAAAATAGGGTAAAAATCATTATTTATAAATAATTTAATGGCAATAATTGAAGAAAAACAAAATATTAATTCACGTTTTCTTTTATTATAAGCAGAAATAAACTAGATTATGTTATTTGTATTAGATATATGATATTCGGAAGCACTGTAAAAAATTGACTCAGGATAATAAATCCTTCAAAAGAGTTTATTAAGCTCATAAACCTTTTCATATATCCTTTTTTAAGTTTATCGGTATCATAAACTCTGAGAAGAACCAACGGGGACTTCGTTCATGAAATGTGGTGAAGTTGTTAGAAATCTTTTGAAGTTCTTTTGGATATTCTAAAGCCTCATTAAGTCTTCTGAAGTGTTTTGAAGTCTTTTAAAGCGTCTTGAAGTCTTGTGAAAATTTGCAGACTCTACACTGTAAAAAAAAAGCACCGAATGATAAACCTTTGAAAAGGATTTATTAGTTTCATAAACGATTTCATATACTCTTTTTTCGTTTATTATTTTCATATACCTTTTTATATACCCTTTCAGCCCATAAACCGTCGAAAGGATATGTTATACGTTGCACTTTCATAAACCGTTTAGGGTATATAACTAGTAATAAATCCTTAAGGGTACCCCCCCCCTCTTTTTTCATGATTTTTAGATCTCAAGAACGGCAAGTCCGATCGAGCTGAAATTTTTACCACAGATAGTGGACCTAAATTGATGAGACACGTGTTCGAGGAAAAAATTTTCAAAAGGGGTCTTCTTGGATTTTTTCGAGAATTGATGGTTTTCCATAGGGTCTCATTGTGCCACCGGTTTTCCCCATCAAACTTCGTCCGATTGAGCTGAAATTTTTTTTGAGATCACCTATGCCTGTATCTCAGAGGTAATTTTTAGCGTTTTTAAAAATCTCGCTTTCTTTTTTTTTTATAACAAAAATACGAAAACGATCTCGAAAAAACCGAGAAGTCGATCTCGAAAACCCCATAAACTCGAACGAAATGGTCGAAAACGAAAACGGCCGATTTTACCTCTGGAGGATATATCCAAGTATCTCTGGTAAAAATTTCAACTCGATCGGACAAAGTTAAGGTAGGGTTGATGGTGGCACAATGAAGCACTATGGCTAAAAAGCCAATTTTGAGAAAAACGAAAAATAAGTTTGGGAACACTCTGATTTTTTTTTCAACATTTTTATGAACAACTTTTCATGTAGAATTCACTGAGCGCATTAAAAAATTTTTTTGAAAAAATTTTTTTTGGTCATGGCTTTTCGTGGACACCCGATAGCAATTGAATGGCAGGGCCAATCGAGATCATTTAAACGACAATCGAAATACCAACACATGGCCTCTCTACAGCACATATAAACAAAAAAAATTTTTCCAAAAAGTTCGACAAAAAAAAAGAGGGGGGGGGGGTACCCTTAAAAAGTTGATTAATTGCATAAACCTTTTTGAAACCGTAGAATGAAAAACGCTGTCGAAAGTGTTTATGAAATTAATCAACTTTTTAAGCGTATATTACTAGTTATATACCCTAAACGGTTTATGAAAGTGCAACGTATAACATACCCTTTCGACGGTTTATGGGCTGAAAGGGTATATGAAAGGGTTTATGAAAATTATAACCGAAAAAAGAGTATATGAAATCGTTTATGAAATTAATGAATCCTTTTCAAAGGTTTATCATTCGGCGCTTTTTTTTACAGTGTATGGCTGAAGTCTAATGTTTCTCCCATACATAATCTCTTTCATAAATTCTTTTAGTTTATAAATCTTAGGAAGGTTATTTTCTACGTTGCACTTTCATAAACACTTTAGGGTATTTGAGCAGTAATATATCTTTAAAAGCTTTATTAACTTGATGAACCTTTCCGGAAAGGGATTATTAATATACCTTTTATAAGAAATCGTAGAATAAAAACTCCTTTTTTGAAGGATTTATCAAATTAATAAAGTTTTTAAAAATATATTACTGCTCATATACCCTAAAACGTTTATGAAAGTCCAACGTATAAAAGACCCTTTTTAGCGTTTATGAACTAATACAGTTTATGATACTAGTAAACCCAAATAGGGTATATGAAAGTGTTTATGAGGTTAATAAACTCTTTTGAAGAGTTTTTTTTATTCTACGCCTACTTTTTATAGTGCTTGCAAATATCATACCCTTCCCCTCAGAATTGACCTCCATCCTATGACAGAAAGGCACTCGAAATAGAAGCCCATTACGCACAGTTTGTTTCTGTGGACGTAATATAACGTCACACCCATTTGAAGAAAAAATACAGGAAAGTTTCTGACAAGACACAATAGAGCACCACTCAAGAAAGACTGATACTTTGAGACATAAGAGAAGGGCATGTGTTTCTATGCTGGGAGCATATCTACTTAGGGCATTCCAAAAGTAGTGACGGAAGTACCTTATTTCGCCAAGCAGAGGTGTAAAAAAGTTTCTTTTTCTACCAATAGATAGAGCGTCTTTCGCTCTATTTTTTTATGCTATTTGATCACCATTCAAGTGATATTATACTAATAAAATTTCGATAACTTTTTTTGTGTAACTCCAGCTGGTAACAACAGTGCATATTATAACTCGTGCGTGTTTTCATCATCTAATAGGTTTTATCGAAAAACAAAATACACTACAAGATGCAGCGCGAAAAGTTCTACTATTTAGAAGGAACAGTTTATTTCAATTGTGCATTTATTGCTTTTCAAAATTCAAAATTCTGTGCGATCAATTTTCGCCGTTGCGAAAAAAATCATTTTTTTCTATGCAAAACAGAGAATTTTTCTTTCTTTCTTCATTTTTTTACCGTCTGATGCGTTTGATTAAAAGCGGGATGTACTACAAGATGTAGCGTGCAAAGCTCTACTATTTGCACAGTAAACCTTATTGTGACGGTTTTCAAAATACGCAAAATGCTGTGCTACCAATTTCCGCACAGCCAAAATTTGATCGCTCAAAGTTTTGTCCGTTTTGAAAACAAAAAGTGGGAGTATAAAAAAAAGTGGCCATATGTAAATTATACAGCTTTTCACGCTCCATCTTGTGATGTATTTTGCTTTTTTTAATAAAAGCTATTAGATGATAAGAAAAAAAACAAAGAAAACACACACGAATGGTAATATGCACTGTTGTTACCAGCTGGAGTTACACAAAAAAAGTTCTTATCGAAATTTTATTAGTATAATATCACTTGAATGATGATCAAATAGCATAGAAAAATAGAGCGAAAGACGCTATATCTATTGGTAAAAAAAGAAACTTTTTTACACCTCTGCTTGACAAAATAAGGTACTTCCGCCACTACTTTTGGAATGCCCTAAGTACCTATGAGCATCAAAAAGGTTTTGATAAACAAGTCAATAGCACTTAACTTATCCTCACGAACACCCATATAAACAAGCTATCAGTTCACGAGGAAACTTCCCAAGGTGTTTAAGACTTTTAGGTCCCATCTTTTGGCGATAGGTAGACCTCAATGAGGTTTGAAAACCTGAAGAGCATTTGTGTCCTCGTGTCTTTAGTTCTACGATATGGAATTCTTAAGATACATACGAAAAGAGATTGAAATGAAAAATTATCATTTCTAGAGAGGAGTACAGTATTCAGGTGGAAATTTTTGAGAACATCGGATACTGCATCTGCATCTTATTCTGGATTTGGTGCTAGATCGTATCTTATCAATACCACTTCTATTGACTGTTCATTGGTCCACAAAACACCCAGAACTCTTCATTTCATATATGATTTCATTATACATAAGAAAAAAAGATTGATGGAAGCGGATAATAAAATAGCGATAATTTTTTTGTCGTCCTTGCTGGCATATCAACAGTAACCACGATCCACAAATTGGCAAATGTAAGAAAATTTCCAAATTTGCTAGATATCTTTGAATTCCAAGGTATTCTCAATAGTGAGGGTGAAGGCATGCTTCTCTTAAAAGATATAGTGGAATTCAAGGAATTCTGAAAAATTAAGCAATTTAAGAAAATTTCCCTGATTTTCCAAATTTTCCAGGTTTCATTGAATTCCAAGGCATTCTCAATAGTGAGGGTGAAGGCATGCTTCTCTTAAAAGATATAGTAGAATTCAAGAAATTCTGGGAAATTAAACAACTTAAGAAAATTTTCCCGATTTTCCCGATTTCCTTGAATTCTAAGGCATTCTCCATAGTGAGGATGAAGGCATGCTTCTCTTAACACATATAGTGGAATTCGAGGGATTTTGGAAAATTCAACAATTTAAGAAAATTTCCCCGATTTTCTTAAATTGCCAATTTCTGGATCGTGATTATATCTCTGACATATCAATGTGTTTGACTGATAATTATGCGTGTTCTTTGTTTTCGTTTCTCCACGTTCTTTCTCATCCTATCCTCTCTTTCATGTTGAAATCGTGGCACGAGGTCGTTTTTCTCTTTATTCAGTTGTTTACAACATATACGTGACGCACAAGCAAACGTCCTATACCAGTTTTTTCTCACGCCTATTTCAAAATGGTCAAGTTAGTAAATGTTATGACAATTTTCGCTGATAGAGCATCGAACTTATTGTCTATTGTATCGAATAATAGGACCTCGACCACTGCCACAAAACGTGAATGCGAAGTAGCCGATCTGTTGTGCGGTGACTTGGGATCAATTACCAGCAGTCACTCTGACACCTTAGACGTCGAAATAACTCTTGATCATGAGTTAGCAGATGATGAGTTGATCAATGATGTAGAGTCCGAAGATAGAGCTGAGGAAAGATCGGATCCCAACTGGAATAATGAGGATGAAGATGAAGAGGCGTTGTGCAAACAATTTTCACTCGATTATATGGTCAAGGCAGTCAAATTCTATGACGAAATTAATCCATAAACTGGAAAACGAAAGAGACAATGAAACACCACTTCCGACGTATCTCGCATCAAATCTATCTCTCGCGCTTTCGCCATTATTTTGAAAAACATTGGACCAGGAAACAGAAGCTCGACAAACTTGATGATCATATATTTGATATGTTGGAGCGGGCTTGAGAGAAAACTCTGCCAGTGCACAATATTGATCTACGACGATGGGCTCTTAAACAGCCTATGCATGAGTCCTTACACAATTTTGTTGCTTCAAACCATTGGCTGCGCATCTTTAAACACAAACACAATATTGTCTCACGCAAGATAACAAAGGTGAAAGATTTGTAACCATTTCTATGACTTTTTGGAAAGTAGCTCTCTCTTCTAACACCTGATGAGCATGAAAAAAGAGGCTTTCCCAAGTTTCAAACTTTTCAGTGTTGCACAGCTGTCGTTTGGTCTAAAATTCTTTGAAATTAAACTTAGTGAATTCATTTGTTTTTTATAGATTGTAACGAAGCGCCACGTAGAAGATAAAGAGACGATTAGAACTTCGACCGAGCAGTTCGTAGCTGATATTCGCAGACGTTTGCCTCAGTACGAAGTGATTAATACGGATCAAAGTAAAATCAGGCTCAAATTCCATTCTATCTGAACATTAAGCTATGAAGGAGAGAAAGTAACAGTTGGATCCGTTCACTGTGTGAATGCTACTACCCATAGCTATATCGCGCAGTCAGCAATCACACTCGACGGTCATCTTCTCTCGCCGCTTTACGTTTGCTTGAAGGAGCCCAAAGGACACTTGAGCAACAATCTTCGCTCACATCTTTTCAAGACATCGAATGTGGTGATCACCTGCAGCAGTTCTGGAAAGCTCACAACATCATTGGTTGAGTACTGGCGCGATCATGTACTCCTTCCGTCATTAGGAAAACATTAAAACTTCCTGTTCATCTCGGACTGATGAGGTGGGCAGACAGATGGAAAGAGATTATACTATAATATCCCCGGGTGTACGAGGCTGGAGATACTGAGGAAAATGACGGATCGAATTCAGCTAATAGATGTCTTTTTCAACAGACAGATGAAAATGATTCCTCGACGATTATACGATCGGGTGTTATTCGATGGACATGAAATCAACGTGAACGAATGGAATCATATCAACCATCTCATGGCTCTTACGCACAACCAACCATCTGCCAAAGTGTTTCGTTCAATCATTCGATACGCTTGGTATGCGAGTGATTACATAGACAATCATCCCAAATTCTTCAAAATAGTGAGCGAGGTGTGTTTTTCTTCCGATGCGACAACATGCGCTACACCTTTATGTGATGCAGCTCCTTTTATCTGTTGTAGCTGGTGTGACAAACCATTATGTTTCAATCACTTTTTTCTGAACTATCAATTTCATTGATTCACTCTTGTGTGGGCTTTTCCAGTGTATAACGAAATCATATATGAAATGAAGAGTTCTGGGTGTTTTGTGGACCAATGAACAGTCAATAGAAGTGGTACTGATAAGATACGATCTAGCACCAAATCCAGAATAAGATGCAGATGCAGTGTCCGAGGTTCTCAAAAATTTCCACCTGAATACTGTACTGCTCTCTAGAAATGATAATTTTTCATTTCAGTCCCTTTCCATATGTATCTTGAGAATTTCGTATCGTAGGACTAAAGACACGAGGGCACATAACCCGGTCAGAATGCAGGTTATGAAATTCTGTCAATATTTGTAAGGACACGTTTGGTTGTTTGCGTGGACTATAAGAGAGATTCTGGGTGTTCGTGTGGAGGCAGGTCCATTTTCTTCTTTGCTGACGGATGTTTTGCACTATTGCTTGTACAAAGTGATTGTTCATGGTTATTCGTAAGTACAAATCTTCAAATTGTGGATGTTCGTAAGGATGACGTATATGCGATCTGAGAAAGTTATGTGTTCATGCCGTTTGCGTGAATTACTTACACTCAGTCATCAAGAACTGTCGACGTTTAGTATTTTTAACTTTTTAAGGACCATTTTGTAGTAGCTTTGATTAATATACAAGGGTGACCATGAAGCGGTGTATTGAATATTGCTAACTGTTCAAGAGATATCTAGCGTAAGTCGCCTCACCTAGCGAAATAAATAACGAAAAGGATGACGTTTTTATGCGTAAAAAGCGCACATTTTAACGCTTTAGAAAAATGTTTTTTTCGCGAGGAAAAGAGTGTTGATGAAAGCTAATGCTTTCATATGTTTTGTTACAGAAGAAAAAATGTTGAATGCGTTAAAATGTGTGTTTTTTACGCGTGAAAACGCTGTTTTTTTCGTTACCCGTCCGCCTGAGTAGATTTTCAGAGCTTTTGTGAAACACGATCTGAAAGAGAGTGATGAAATGTTTGAGGGTAGACATTTGCACTCGCCTCCTTCCCTCCCCCTCCTCCTAGAGACCGTGACCCACATCTAAAAGTAGTATCACAGACCGTGGCTGACGGGCAAGATTAGCGTCACAAAAAGCAGACAACACCATCACAGGCGGGGACTGCTGGCGTCACAGATCGTGAGTAACAGACGCGGTGACGTTTGTCAAAGACCATGACCGACACCATCACAAACAATGGCCAACACCACATCAAAAAAGCGTAATAGACTCTGTCCGAGACACTATGAAAGACTATTATAAATCATTACGGACACAAAATCAAAGACTAACAGAGTGTAATCGTGTTTGCGTCAAAGATCATTGTATATATGATATCTACAATACATAGAATTAACATCTATGTTGAAAGTAGGAAAAACAATTATATCGTGTTTCACATTTTAATTCCGTAAGGATTGCACTAACAGCTTTTTACGTGTAGAGTGTAAAACTATGATGAGAATGTCACTTATAGATCATTCACTAACCGGTGTTGAATGTGATACGAAATAGTGGTTTCAGAGGTGACGTAAGAATCGTATACTTGAGTTTTCTTTTAAAAAGAGTAGACTGTTTTTCGTAACTGGATGTAACTGAGTTACGTAATGAAGCGGTTTTACATAACAATTAGTATTAGGTCGAAGGGATCGTCTTTGACAAAAGAGCTGTCGCTTTTTTCATGAGCTATAGGTCCCACTTATCTTTTTTTCTGATTTCACTATTCCACTGTTGTGGCTGGTGGCTAGGGGTGGATCTTTATCTTTACTTTACTAGTAATTACGTAACTACCATGCATTTCAAAATAGAAGACGAGTGATTGTAAATTGAATAACTCGAGAATGGTAACAGCTATCGAGTAGAGTACTGCACGGGTATAGTTTTTCATACCCGTACTCGACTCGCGGGTTGCAATACTCTACTATTGAGGTGAGTTTTCGTTATTGTGTAGTTAAGACTGGCGCACGTAACGATATGTAAAAAAAGTTTTTTTCAAGTTGGCCTGAGGTGGTATCCAGCAAACCTTTGGAAATCAGGTATGCCAAAGATAGAAGACATAATGGGTTTTTGTTTTGAATAAATGCGTTTGATGCGCAAGAGTATTCTCTACAGTTCTACGCGAACCGCAGGCTTCTACGACTTTTTGTTCGAATGCTACAGCTCCTTCAGCTAAAACTGTGAAAAACAACGTTTTTACTCCGAAAAGCATGCTTTTTTGCTCGATACACGCTCTCACTTTCAACCTTTATAGGTTTTTCACATCACTGCTTGTCATGGCAATGTTTGTTTTGCTCTACCGCAAAGTTTATTTTTCTCCATTACCGAAGTCGGTTCTATTTAGGACGATGTTAAGCCTATTGGGCCTTGGATTTGACCCAGATTTTCATTTCCAAAGCGTTGTTTTAGTTCATGATATTTGTGTGTGATTATCAGCGCTTAAAATAAGTCGCGAACGTGTAAAGAAACGTAAGCACTGTTTATTTACAGAAAAACTGTACAAATATTGAATGAAAAATCTACATTTTCCTCGTCTTCTGTGTTGATACTGGGATCAGACTCACCGTGCGCGTCTTCACTGAGTAAATGTGGTTCTATTTGTTCTTCGACGAAATTGTCGGCAATACGAGATTTCTCTTCGGCCCTTCGAGCATGATTGATAAACTGACGACTGGTTTCATTGTTGAAAGCAGCAATGTACTCTTCTGACAAGGAACGAAAAGCGCTTAGACGAAAGTGGGTGTTGTGGGAGCGGACATGAGCTTTCAGTTGAGCTCACGCGTGTTCAGTTAGATTGAGGACGCAATGCTTGATTGGCAGACGGACGAGCTCGCCGTCAAACACGTTGTTGACTGCGGTAGTCTTGTAGCGCTTTTGAGGAACGTTGGCAAATGCGATTTCTAATAATTCAGCTTTCTTTAATTTAGCCTCATAATTTATACCATGTTCTTCGAGTCATTGTTAGAGTTGATCTTTGCGCCATGAACACTTTGGTGGTTTGGCTTCGTCGACGAGTTCGCTATGTCACGCAGCGTTATTGATGATGATGGTATTACGAAAAGTAGAGCCATGTAGGAGACGAAGATAAGAGGCAGCTTTCTCGATCTACTCAATGAAATGAGTCGAATGCATAGTGTGGTCCTCATCACAGGTAAATATGTCGACATATTCTTTGTGAAAGCCGGTTTCGTTGATCATAACTGTGATAGCCAAACGTTTGCCTTTTCCCTCGAATTTCTTGAGACGCTCGGTACTTTTGCCATTAAATCACACCGATCGCTTTTCCACACCCACAGTGCACTATGTTTCATCATGATAGTAAATAAAGGCCTTGCTGGCTCGTAATTCATCAATATAACGAAAATAGGCAGCACGTTGAGTGATGGACGAGATGGAGTCGAGCGGTGCGGTCACTTTGCATGTTTATTTTTAGCAGAATCCGATCCGTTTCATATGACGCCACAGAGTCGTTTTTCACTGTGTTGGAAAATCATTATGTTCATTATGATAATGACTGAGCACGTTCGCGACTGTAGGGTATATTTTCTCCGCCTAGAAATAGTAAAATAAATGGTTGATAACAACTAAGAATCTGGCCATTCATCAGAAAAAGATGAAAATGATATCAGATTATGTCTCCCGCTTGTTTGCTGAAATGCATTATTGGTCATCCAGAATTACCCTTTTTGAATGATGGTAATGGTATCAGGAACAACAGATGGCGAGCTGGAAGCGATAGCTACCAACGACGCTCGCGGTGGATGTAAACTGAGTCGGTGCCAGAGAGTGTTTGGCGACGAGACCACATGAGTGGTTATTTTTCTTGTTCCTTTCGACGGTAATCGGCGATTTCTCTCTTCAATCTGGATAATGAACGTTCGCAGATACCCAGCATGGAAAGTAGACGAGCGGTAGTATTATGAAGCGGAATGATTGGACCTCCTTTTTCTTTTTCGACGAAGTCGATCACTCGAAAGAATATCTGTTTTTCTTTGATTGAGTAGTCCTTTCCTTTTGGCATAATAAACAATTGAATGCTCCATAAACAGAATACTTCCTCTTATATATAGAGTGTACATAATTTAGAGGAGAAAGGAATATGCTATACACCGATTCGTCTGAGATTCAATTGTACATTAATGAATGCAACGATCAGATTTCACTTACAACGTACTAGTGATATTGTTTTAAGCGTAGTTTAAGGTCCAATAGACTTAACATCGTCCTAAATGGAACCGACTTCGGTAATGGAGAAAAATAAACTTTGTGGTTAGGGGTGCACTAGCTCCAGCTCAGCTCTGAACGAAAGAGCTGTTCGATCAGCTCAGCGCATTTGAGCGGAACTGTTTGAACAGCTCTTTTGAGCTGTGAGCTGTTTCCCATAACAGAACAAAATTGTTCTCTTATGGGAATGGTTTCCCAAAAACAGAACAAAAGTGTTCTCTTATGGAAAACAGCTCACAGCTCAAAAGACTTGTTCGAACAGTTCCGCTCAAATGAACTGAGCTGATCGAACAGATCTTCCGTTCAGAGCTGAGCTGGAGCTTGTGCACCCCTATTAACAACATTCAAATATTGAGAAAACACCTGGTAATGATGTCAATGGTCACGATGTTATATGTTAACGTTGTTTCTTTCATACATAAAATATTTTCATGTTTATGTTGTTTAGTTAATTTTGTTTCATTTTGTGTTTTGTAACATCTAGCATTAAAAAAGTAGTGGTATGTTAAAAATGACCGTATAGGATCGAAAATTCCAAAAAATTATAATAAAAAAGAATAAAAGTTAAAAATTCTTCATCAAAAACTACACAAAATCTATTATATCTTCATAAATTTGAAATAATAAGTCAGTTAAATGGATTGCATGTATACATGTGTAATTTAACGTATGCACTATTTATGGTTATATGAATGAAGTTATATTAGTAATAAGTAGAGGAGAACGAGCTAATAAAAAAGCGGGTTTTTTGTCCGAGGAAGAGTGCAGAAGACTATGCTAAAATCTAAGTGGTGCAGAGCTTTTATCCGCCAACCAATCAGGTTTCAGCAAGATTTTTCTTCATGGTATATATAGAGCATGGTGTTGTTCGAGCCAATTTCGAGGTTCTGTCGACAGCCTTTGAACTTGTCCGAATGACTCCATGTTTTGTTTTTACAATAGTAACGAATAGACATGCACCAAACTGAAACGCAAACTCAACTGTTTGGAAGTTTGGGTTTGGGTCAGATATCGAGACTCACCGAATCGGTTGGATTTGGGTATTATTGTTTTTCCATACCCCTCTCTTTTTATTTCAAATATTTATTTATATATGTGAACAATTGAAAACATATTTACTCTCCAACTTATCTAGTGTACAATAAGTTGATCCCAATACTTGACAATGTGAAGCGTCAGGATACAGTTTTACTTGTTTGTATATATAGTGACGAAATGACTTCCTGGATTCTGATTGGTCGATACATGAGAGGCCTAACAATCCTATAGGGTATCTATAAGATAGACCTTGAGAACCTATGGGTACTTCTACTTGATAGACTGTGAACACCTTTGATATCAGTTTGCAGAGCTGAACTGTTTGAAAAAGTTCACTTCATATAAAAGAACTGTTCAGACAGTTCTTTAGTTCATTCGAACGGAGTTTACAGACTGAAAAGGTCGACCCTTAGATAGACTCCGACACTCGGATTTAATATGCATCGGAGGACTACACAGACGTCCACCGATGAGATTTTACGTGTGTGGTCACATGTATATATAGTGATGTTAATTCAGTTCACAGAGTCATTCCCGAGTTAAACAGCTTATGAGCAACTTGCTCAAAACAAGACCTGTAAAATTAAGCTCAACATCTAATCTCGAGATTCGAAGTTCAGTTTTTCGTCTTTTTTTTCTTTATGCAGCTTTTACCCGTACCGTCCATCTTTTTTTGTGACTTTTAAAGTACAATTTTTTCGGATGCTTATAAAAGATAAGATGACGTTAATATATAGAGAACAAAATTACAGAGAATAGAAAACATACAACACTGGCGAAACTCTAATAACCATGTACACACGTATTAGTTTTGTTTTTTATCTTTTTTAGTATTCTTCTATCATCCTACATCTTCTACTCTGAATCGAACCCCCATCACCGAGCCGAGGGAAGGAATCGAACCTTCTGATATCTGACTAATAGTCAAATACATAGAACCACTACGCCATTCTCGGCACAATTTTTGGTCTTTATACACCTCCTTAGTACTGAAATAATTCCTACTCAAATCATTAGTGCTCAACTAATTATCAACTTGGAATATACACTCTGCACGTTTTCTTCCTGTTTTGGGCAAATCTGAAGTTTCATACCTAGCGATTGGAAAGTGATTGAGGTCTGAAGTTTTAAATATACATAGATCCTTCTGACTTCTATCTACACTATAGACTTCAGACATCTATAAACTTCCAGTCACAAGATTTAAAGCATGAAATTTGCTTGAAACACCAAATAAAACACTACTTCTGTATCGTGTCGATAGTACCAGATCCAACATTAGCACTCTCAATCTCATTCTATTACACCATCTCCGATAGTATCTCTACAAAATTCAACAGAATCTTACAAAATCCCAATGGCTCCGATCGAATTTGACTGTTGGATTGCGGGATCTGGGGAGAAATCTATCCGTTTCGATATACCTAAAAGATATACCCATTTGCGTGCACGGATAGAGGTAAACCCTTGTGTGTATAGGCATAGGAGGCATTGCACCAAGTCACGATCATTTTATGCAAAACCTTGCTCAATCAATCTCACCGATTCAGTTCATTTTTTGTGAAACACAATCTGAAAGAGAGTGTTGAAGTGTTTAGGGATAGAAACTTGGACCCACCCCCCTCCCCTCCCCCACAGACCGTGACCGACGGGGTAAAAGGTCACCGAGTATATATTGATGGGAGAAGATCATCACAGGCCGTGATCAGCAGGGTGAAAGGTCACAGAGTACATTTCGATAATAGAAGACTATCACAGACCGTGACCGACAGCCAAAGGCAGTGTCACAGACTGTGGACGACAGCCAAAAGTAGCGTCACAGTCTGTCACCGACAGCGAAAACAGTTATATCGTGTTTCACATTTTAATCCCATAGGGATTGCGCTGAAAGCTTTTTACAGTAGGTAGGCCTAACATGGTTAGGAAGAAAATGAAAAGTTCAGCTCAAACAAATGAGCCATTCTAGAGATATTGACGCTACATGTATCGAGGGGTCGGGTATATTTTGAGCATTTTGTAGGTCAACACTTTGCAGTAAATTTATATTTTCTTAACAACAACAAGAGCCAGGAAAGTACAATAGTGGACAATTGGACCAATGAATCGAGAAATTGTTCCATTGTCAGCAGAAATGGTTCACCCTCATAAAATTGTATACATACAGCAGAAATGGAAAATATATAAATATGTAGACACATTAAAGGAAAACAGAAGAACAGAAAAAAATATATATAACATATTACTTAAAATTGCAGATATACTGAAATTTCAAGAGAAATGGTTTTTCTTTTAAGGCGAAATGGTTCAATCAGAAAACCAAAGAATGGAAATAGGAAAATACATATATATTCTATCATTTCATACAATACATATACTGAAATTCAAGGAGAAATCGTTTTTTTCTCAGGGTGAAATGGTTTTTCTCTTAAGATGAAATACTTCAATCAGAAAACCACAGAATAAAAACAGAAAAATATACATATATATAATCTATGATTTGATATTGCACTTGTACTGAAATTGCAGGCGAAATAGTCTTCCTTTTAAGATGATATTGTTCAATAAGAAACTATGTCTTTTACACTTCTACTTATGAGAGGAGAAATGGTTGTTATATTTCTGCTAGAATTGTTTTCGTTTCTGCTAATGAAAATCCATTTCTCCTTGAGACTTCTCCTAGGATGACAAAGTAAAACAATGAATATCACACTATGTCTTTTCGACTTCTGCTTGTGAGGAGAGAAATGGTTGTTATATTTCTCCTTGAATTGTTTTCGTTTCTGCTGATAAAAATCCATTTCTGCTACATACTTCCCCTAGGATGAAAAAGTAAAATGATGAATATCTCACTATGTCTTTTCGACTTCTGCTTGTCAGGACAGATATGGATGTTCGAATTCTACTAGAATTTTTATGACTGCTCTTAGCCGGTATGGGATTCTGCTTGAAATTCTTGTTTGGGTTAAGGACAATACCATTAATTTCTGGAATTGTTTTGATGAAGCATTTCTTCTTGACTTAGTGGGGGTAAAGCATTTCTGCTGAAAATGGAACAATTTCACGACTTTTGGGGATGTTGTCCAGCCCTCTTGAAACTACGTTGAATGGCAATGACAGTAAACTGTGATCGTGAATATTGCTATAGAAAATTTTTTGAATAATGTCTTTCCCAACACCTATGTTCTAAGTAAATAGTAATACTGAATATTTTATATATATTATTAAAAAAACTCTCCTTCTTAGAAAAGTAGTTTCTTATTCTGATAGCCCATTAAATTCTGTACAAGTCTATGTATAAATATTGTGGATTGCACTTTTGTGGTAAAAGAATTTCGAGCACAATGAAGACATCTTTATCGTCGAATGTATCCCAAATGCATTTTTTGCTCTTTCTTTGTGTATGTTTCAACATTATTTTATTTATAGGAATAAGTTAGCGCAAAGAAAATTATATATTTTGAAAGCGCCTGAAATTTTGCATCTTTTGGTGTACAGGGTGTCTCAATAGTCGCATACCAAAAAAAAATTTGAATATCTCCCTTACGGCTCGAGCAAACGAGCTGATTTTTTTATCAACGATAGAGGCATGTTCAAGGTTTATACCCATAAAGACATGCCTAGAGAGACTCGTTGTTAAGTATCGTTATTGGTTTGAACAAAAAAATTTTACTCTTTCACAGATAGACAGAAAAAACAATATACTTAACAAAAGATCTCTCTAGGCATGTCTTTATGAATATGAAACTTGAACATGTCTCTATCATTGGTAAAAAAATCAGCTCGTTTGTTTGAACCGTAAAGGAGATATTCAATTTTTTTTCGACAAAAAAAATTTTTAAAGTTGCCCAAAAAGTACGCAACGAAGAAAAAACTGGTTATCTCCATTGCGGCTCGAGCAAACGGGCCGATTCTTTTATCAATAATAGAGACATGTTCAAGCTTCAGATTCATAAAGACATATCAAGAGAAATTCTTTGTTAAGTATATTGGGTTTTTCTTTTATCTGTGATAAAGTAAACATATTTTATTGAAGTCATTCATGGTACATAACAAAGGTTTTCTAGAACGTTCCCCGTACACTGAAAAAAAAAAATTTTGCGGTACGAAACTTAAAAAGGGTTTCGTACATCCTACGAAACCCTAAAAAGGCTTCGAGATTTGACACTAATTCGAAACCCTTTTTAGGTTTCGTACAATGCTACGAAACCCTTAAAAACGTTACCCGGAGGCTTGAAAAATATTTGTAGGGTTCGTACGAAACCCTCAAATTTTTTTAAGGGTTTCGTAGTATTATGCGAAACCTTCACAAAATTTTTCTGGATTTTTACCGAACTCCTACTAAGGTTTCGTATAATACTACGAAACCCTTAAAAAAGTTTGAGGGTTTCGTACGAACCCTACAAATATTTTTCAAGCCTCCGGGTAACGTTTTTGAGGGTTTCGTAGCATTGTACGAAACCTAAAAAGGGTTTCGAATTAGTGTCAAATCTCGAAACCTTTTTAGGGTTTCGTAGGATGTACGAAACCCTTTTTAAGTTTCGTATCGCAAAATTTTTTTTTTCAGTGGATGGGTTTAAACTGTCAACATGCCGCTATTAAGGGTAAAAAAATCAGTTTGTTTGGTTGAGCTATAGCAGAAATATTCAGTTTTTTCTTGGTTAGGTGACTTTTGGCTCACCCTGCTCGTATCTATGGAAAAGTAAAATTTTTTTGTTCAAACCAATAACGATACTTAACAACGAGTCTCTCTAGGCATGTCTTTATGGATATAAACTTTGAACATGCCTCTATCGTTGATAAAAAAATCAGCTCGTTTGCTCGAGCCGTAAGGGAGATATTCAAATTTTTTTCTGGTATGCGGTTTTTGGGACACCCTGTACTTTTCTAAAGAGGGAACCAATGCAACTAATTAATCGTTTTTGATCTCAGTCTCTATGCATAAGGTAGAATCCAGTGAGGCATGAAAAACCTCAAAAGGACAAGTGCTCTTAGGGCTTCTTCTTGGAGTTATAGGCGTTTTATTGAAATTTTACTGCGGAGTATGGTATATAGTAAAAATTCGAAGTATTGCATTTTAATCTCAAACTTTGCCTATAGAGTGGTCTACTAATGGGTAGAGTATCCTGAAAATTTCAGCTCTAAAGAACGTTTTCTTCATAACATATTCAGCCTCCTAAAACTCGCCCATATTCTACAGTATTTCCTGATTTTTTAGACCTTAATATTTTATGAAGAAAGCATTCTTTAGAGCTGAAATTTTCAGGATACTCTACTCATTAGTAGACCACTCTATGGGCAAAGTTTTAGATTAAAATGGAATATTTCGAATTTTTACTATATACCATACTCCACAGAAAAATTGCAATAAAATGCCTATAACTCCAAGAACAAGCCCTATGGACACTTACCCTTTTGGGGTTTTTTATGCCTCACTGGGGTCTACCTTATGCATAGAGACTGAGATCAAAAACGATTAATCAGTTGCATCGGTTCTCTCGTAAGAAGGAGAGTTTTTTTAATAATATATATAAAATATTCAGTATTACTATTTACTTAGAACATAGGTGTTGCGAAAAAAATTATTCAAAAAATTTTCTATAGCAATATTCAAGATCACAGTTTTCTGTCATTGCCATTCAACGTAGTTTCAAGTGTTCCTTCAAATGAGACCAATTTCAGGCGAATCTATCACACTGATCCAAGCTAATTATTCTATATACGTGTACATGTCTTCTAAAGATGGTGCATGATACTGTAAAAAAATATTTCGGCCAACAGGTATTTTAATACTACCAAAAGATAGTGCACCACCGATAGTATTTATGATGAAAAAGCTACTTTCCTGGCTCTTGTTGTTGTTAAGAAAATATAAATTTACTGCAAAGTGGTGACCTACAAAATGCTCAAAATATACCCGACCCCTCGATACATGTAGCGTCAATATCTCTAGAATGGCTCATTTGTTTGAGCTGAACTTTTCATTTTCTTCCTAACTATGTTAGGCCTACCTACTGGAAAAAAATGAACTGAATCGGTGAGATTGATTGAGCAAGGTTTTACATAAAATAATCGTGGCTTAGGTAAAATATCTTCTAGGGGAATCGCTGATGGAACAATTGTGGTAGTACCATAGATTAGAGGTGAGTATGAGTCGGTTCGGTTCGATTCTTACAATCTTCTTGCAACAGAAGAAAAGTCCCCTTTTTCATGTAATTTTTCTTTCACTTACGAAGGAATCTTCCCAAGTGACATCCTCCGTTTGGGCTCGTATTTTGCCTATAGGTATGACTCATAGCATAGATAAGATCCCTAAAACAGTTCGTCCCCATAGCCTGTTCTTGTTGAGATACTACGTTTTTAGGTATTGAATTAACTCACTGCCGTGGTCCGCCTCAGGGACATCAAAAAAACTAATTTTGGAATTTCAACTTGAAACTTTGTTTAGAGACAGATCTCAATGAGAGTCGTTTATTGTGAAAGTTTCATACTGACTCCTTGTTCCTATCTTAAGATACGGCTTTAGTAACCTATTGTCACTGGTTGGGGCAAGTTTTGATGTTCTTATTTGCCATTAAAAGCATTCAGGAAAATTGAAACTTTCACAATAAATGACTCTCACTGAGGCCTCTCTCTAAACAAAGTTTCAAGTTGAAATTCAAAAATTAGTTTTTTTGATGTCTCTGAGGGGAACCACGGCAGTGAGTTAATTCAATACCTTAAAAACGCAGTATCTCAATAACAACAGGCTATGGAGACAAACCGTTTTAGGGTTCCTATCTATACTATAAGTTCTACCTATAGGCAAAATATGATCCCAAACGGAGGGTGTTACTTGAGAAGGTTTCCTCGTTAGTACGTTGTTCTGGAAAGACAAAATATACCAGAAGATGCAGCGTGGAAAGCTCTACAATTCACAAAGAACAACTTATTATGTGGTTGTGCTTTTTGTTTTCAAAATAAACAAAATTCTGTACAGCAAGTTTCGACACAACGAAAAAAATCATTTTTTTTTGAATAGCCAGAAAGCAGTGCTTCAGAATTTTGTCTTTTTTGAAAACAAAAAGCACAACCGCAGAATACGTTGTTCTTTGTAAATTGTAGAGCTTTATACGCTACGTCTTGTAGTATAGTTTGTTTTCTCTGAACAACGGACTAAGTGAAGCAAAAATTAAAGGTCCCCCCGTATTTTTTTGTCGAACTTTTTGAAAAATTTTTTTGTGTTTATATGCGCTGTAGAGAGACCATGTGTTGGTATTTCGATTGTCGTTTAAATGACCTTGATTTGGTTCTTGCATTCAATTGCTATCGGGTGTCTACGAAAAGCTATGGCCAAAAAACATTTTTTCAAAAAAAAATTTTAATGTGCTCAGTGGATTCTACATAGAAAGTTGTTTATAAAAATGTTGCAAAAAACAGACTGTTCCCAAACTTATTTTTTAGTTTTCTCAAAACTAGTTTTTCATCCACAGCGTTTGATTATGCTGCCATCAACCATCCTTAACTTACGAGGGAACTACCCGAGGTGATAAAAAGCTTTTCGGTCGAGGATATGATGGTTAGATAGGGCATAGCTAGGAGTGGTATACCCTAAGTTAGTTCGGGCCCAAGTTGAGATATCGACTTTTTACTCAAATTTGCCTATAGGACCCTATCTTCCCCATAAAATCAAAGTTTTGAATTTTGGGGTGAGACTTTGCCCATATCAAGACCTCAGCCAGAGTAGTTCATCCACAAAGTTTCAGAATTTTTGGACTACGCATTCTCGAAATAAGAGTCTGTTAGCATAAACACAGTTTTTACACATATTGTTGTATTCATGGATATTTTGAAAACATTATATCTCAAGAATGCTTACCCCAAAAATTCTGAAACTTTGTGGATGAACTACTCTGGCTGAGGTCTTGATATGGGCAAAGTCTCACCCCAAAATTCAAAACTTTGATTTTATGGGGAAGATAGGGTCCTATAGGCAAATTTGAGTAAAAAGTCGATATCTCAACCAGATTTCAACTTGGGCCCGAACTAACTTAGGGTATACCACTTCTAGCTATGCCCTATCTAACCATCATATCCTCGATCGAAAAGCTTTTTATCACCTTGGGTGGTTCCCTCGGTAGTCCGATCGAGCTGAAATTTATACCAAAAGACTTAGATATATCCTGCCGAGGTAAAATTTGCCGTTTTCAATTCTGACCTTTCCATCCGGGTTTAGAGGGTTTGGAAGATCGAATTGATCGGTTCCCCAAAGATCTTTTCGGTATTTTTGATATAAAAAAGAAAGAAAGCGAGATTTTGAAAATCGGTAGCACAATGAGACCCTATGGAAAACCACTGGCTCTCCAATAAATCCGAGAAGACCCCTTTTGAAAATTTTTTCCTCAAACACGTGTCTCATCAATCTAGGTCCTCTATCTGTGTTAAGAATTTCAGCTCGATCGGACTTGTCGTCTTTGAGATCTGAAAATCGGCAAAAAAGAGGGGGGTACCCTTAAATCGAAAAAGAAATACTTTTGTCGCGGGAAGAATAAAAGCATTTGTACTGAAAATCAAAAGCCTCGACTATGATAGTCCGAAACGATCATTATTACTGAGAAAGTGACAAATTTAAATTATTACATGCTTTAGTGAACCTGAACCGAGATATCGCATTTTTCGGTGTACCTTCATTCTATACAGAGGTCTATTTTCCAACAGAATCATATTTTTGAATATTGGTCTTAAACTTTGCACATGTAGAAATCTTAATGAGACTAGCTTTAAGAAAAAGTTTCGGAAATTTTGAGCAACTTTTAACCGAGATATGAAGGCCTTAAAACATATACGATCTGTGAAAAAGCGCCAATATTTTGAGAATCTCATATATTGGTTAAAGATTGCGCAAAAGTGCTGAAACTTTTCCTGCAATCCAGTCTCATTGACGTCTCTACGTGTGCAAAGTTTTCGGTCAATATTCAAAAATATGATTCTGTTGGATAAGTAGGCCTCTGTAGAGAAAGTACACTGATAAATGCGACATCTCGATCCAGGTTCACTATGAGTACTAGGGGTACACTAGCTCCAGCTCAGCTCTGAACGAAAGAGCTGTTCGATCAGCTCAGCTCATTTGAGTGGAACTGTTCGAACAGCTCTTTTGAGCTGTGAGCTGGTTCCCATAAGAGAACAATTTTGCTCTGTTTTTGGGAAAACATTCCCATAACAGAACAAAAGTTTTCTGTTATGGGAAACAGCTCACAGCTCAAAAGAGCTGTTCGAACAGTTCCGTTCAAATGAGCTGAGCTGAGCTGGAGCTGGTGCACTCCTATACGTGAAAAAACTGACACGAAGAGAATAATTTAAAAGACTCAACTTTCTTTTCATTTCAAATGAGTAGGCAAAGTTTGTTCTTCCATGTTCTTACAACAAAGAGTATTTTTGTGACATTTAGTCGAGCAAAAAATGTTATTTTTTCTGCATGCACACTGCTTCGTTTTGCAACCTCCTTTGCATGAACAACAGACGCCGTTAACAGCACCTCGAACATACAATTTCGATGCAGTGATCATTGATATTTCACTTATTTCATTTACTTTCAGATTGATAAGATTATGAGGCACAACAGAGAAACCAGTTAAAACATCCATTTCCCACCATTGATCGATAATGCCATAAACACAAGCTAGTTTCATTCTTTCATCTTTTTGTTTAATGACCACGCAATGTGGTATTTTTGGGTCAGTATTGGTTCGATCGACTTTATCGATTTGTAATCTGACAGAATCACCTATATTGCACGTCTCCCGTAACGCCTGTAAACGAGCTCGATGTGCATTTTGTTGTCGTGTCGTTCTTGTTAGATAAACATCAGCCGCTTTTGCACGAATAGCCATATGAGGAAGTTCATTTCGTCCTAGATTGGATGTACTCGACTCATCAAATTCATTACGAATGCCATTTTTATCTTTGGTAAAGTTGTTAGCTGCAGAAGATAAATTTTTCACTGGTATCGAGGATGAAAACAATTTTCATTGACCACGAGATTCGCTACACAGTTAGATTCAGTTGATATATTCTCTGGTATAACATTCAAAGTAGACACTGTAGAAACGATAAGACCTGAAATAGGAGATCATTTCATTGGCTACTCTTCGCTATCAATTTTTTCATTCGCTTCCTATCTATATCAATTTTCTCATTTTTTTTCTCACCTATATCATTTTTATTTTCACCTTTCGCGCCGCTTATATTGAATGCCTCGTCTAATTGTTCTCTAATTGACGATGGCAAATCATTTTTGTCTTCAATTCTTTGTTCTGATATTGTTTGCCATAATGTCAAATCGATACGAGGCTTTTGATTAAACACTACTTCAAATGGTGTGTGCTTGATTCCTTGAGCTAAACTCGTGTTCGTTGAATATATCACTGGCAACAGGCACGATATACAATGATTTGTTCCACGATCATACATTAATTTTCCAAGAATATCACATAACGTGGAATTATCACGTTCCACTAAACCTTGTGACTGTGGACGTCGTGGTCAACCACTTAGAATGGTTAGATCCGGCCACATTGTCTTTAAATTCTTGATTACTTGGGCTATGAACTCTTTTCCGTTGTCTGACTGCAAGATCTTGCAAGGACCAAACTGATAGAACAATGACAAAATATTCTCTGCTACATGACGAACTTCTTAACCAGGCACCGCATACCTCCATGAACAGTTGGTGAAATGATCATGACAATGTAATATCCACTTGAAGTCGCCGTTAGGACGAGTACGCATATCTATCAAGTCCATCTGAAAACTCGCCATAAACCCAAGAGAAATTATCGCGGTTGGAACAACATGCAACTTGAGAGGTTTTCTCACCTGACAGGAAGTATATGTTGGAAGAAACACATCAATAATTTTCGATGGAATCAAGTAATAGTGCTGACTAACTTCATGTCGCATTTGATCTCCTCCGCCATGACCTGTTTTCACATGAGATTCTTTCAATATCTGATAATAATTTTCTATCACTTCAATTCGAGCGTTATTTTTGTTGAACACAATATTTCAATATCAGCATTAAGAGCCATTTTAAAGTGCGTCTTACACCATGAATAGAATTTCACATCAATTCCCACATTTTTACCGCTTTTTCCACATCTTAAAGCATTGATAATGTTGTTATATAATGGTACTGTTATCATGCATTTTTCTCGCATCGATGGAGATAATGTGTTCCTGTAATTTTCTACGCTTGATTCAAATGCTTTTCGTTGACATTCATCAGCATCGCTGATAGTAATTTCATCACTAGATGTTTCAATAATATCATTACCATCTATGATAATGGGATCCAATCTCGCTTGCGACGATTCTCCTGCATGTTCCATGTGTTATCGTTTGACTTTTCGATGGTATAGTGAATGCTTTATTTTTTAAACACCGATCATTAATAGGATCGAGACAAAGGAAAAATCGAAAAGAAACACGAGTAAAAATCAACACAAAAATACTTGTAAAATACCTAGCGTGATGTCACGGGAAAAACCAACTATATCGAACCTACCAACTAGATATGATAGAGAAATGAAAGAAAAATTATTGAAGTATAGTGTAGGCGAAACTAAAATTGGCCTAAAAAAGGAGGCCAATCTTCGATTGGACTGATCAATACAAAGTAGATCTTAGTATCGACTAGTCCATTCTAAAATCTTAGATTTGTCTGAGGACAAGTAGTTCAATCTCAGATTCTCGAATGGACTAGTTCAAAATAAGATCTTAGTTTGAACTAGTCCAATCTGAGATTGGTCTACGACATATACATATGTGAGCATAGTAATGATCATCATCCGGGTACATTATTCTATTGTTTTATTTTCTTTTTTGCCCATTCACTAGGTATAAACGCCAAGTCTATTTATTCTTAGTTTGAGTATATATATTTGCATCGTTTGTACTATACTTCACTCTGTCAATATTCCACTTTCTGACATATTTTATTCTTAATCTCACTTACATGAACAATTGAATATAAAAAATGATTCAATCTTCTAATAAAAGTTTTATTATATATGCTATGATTTTCACCGGTATCTGTTAATATACATATATATTTATTGTATCTGTTGTATCTATTTATTATATCTATATTATATTGTACAAGGTGCAGTCTGCTCCAGGAACTTTTATCTGGTTGATCACAGAACGCGACAAAGAAATATAATTACATATACATCTACGTAAATATATGAAATGACCATCTATGTACATTCTCCTGCAATCTATATTATAATAATTATTCTTTAATATATCTATCTAAATTATAAAAGACAAACTTGTCAGTTCGGAAAATTTATATGATTGACCTCAGAACAAAAACAAAATATACATATATTATGTATATATGTCGTATATGTCCATCTATTATGCTTACATATATGTCAGTCATCTTTATAATATTTTATACTCACAATTTTTTTTCTTATGCGCGTTAACCTTTTCAAAGACTCTGATGCAAATATATATCACTTTTTTGTTTTCAGTTGCAGAATTATGATAAACTAAGATCAATGGGCCTGGTAGAGAGAAAAATGAAACTGTATAGATGAAATTAATTCATGTTTACTCAAGATTAAGTAACATAGTTTATCTATTTCTTTAAGAAGAAATTTTAAAGAATGTTATCATTAGTTCTCATTTCCAAAAGAACTTAGCCTGTCTAAAATGCATCGGTAAAGGGGTTAAGTTAATTTTTCCTATGATATTAAAGTTCAACTAAGGATGGAAACTTGAGACTCTCGAAGTACAATGGATACATGAAAGAGTACACAAAAGTATAGTGAAAGTATAGTAGAGATATAGGAAAGTACAGTGGACGTATAAAGACGCACAGTGGAAATATAGAGAAGTACAGTAAACGTGTAGGGAAGTGCAGTGAAGGTACAGAGAAATACAGGGAGCACACATTCCACGAGTTTTACTTTCTCCTTTCAGTCTAACCTTTCACAGAGGCCTCTAGTTAATTTAATATTTAAGAAAGCGTGTTCTATCGTAACTAAAACATCGCTCATTTTCGAAATCTTTTGATATGAAAAGACCTTGTGATATGACGTGTTATACAATAAGAGTAACGGTGTAGATGAAAATCATCTGAAATAGGGTACATCAATTGGCGCGCAAGTAGATAATTCCAGCGATCTCTAATAAAATTTTAAGAGACGTCTTATTTCGGTTCGGTTCCGTTTCGAAACATTTCAGTTTCGGATCAATTTAAATTCTGAGAAACTCAAACCGTGCCCCTCTGTCATAGATCCTATGACGAAAAACCAGTATTTCTGACTTTTTGGACATAGAATTTGAGCTATAAAAAAATAGATCGTACCATTGAATAGAGGTCATTGAGTTATACTTGAAACAAGAATGAAACATTTGGAGCATATTTCTAGATGAATTGCTTTTGAAATTACTCGAATCTACTGCCAGCTTCATTACATTTTCAAAATTAAATAATTAAACAAGATTTGTTGTATACTGTTTTGTCATATCGGGGAAATGCTTCAGTTGGAGAATGAAGTTAATTGTAATAGTTTTCAGCAGTATTTGCCAGCATTAGCTTTACTAATGATAACTAAAAATTCCCTCTATCAACAGAAAAAAACAACTCACTTGGCTGAAAAACAGCTGAGACAACACTTTGTTTTTGATATGAGCTTTATCACACCTTTTAACTGATGAAGCGACCCTAGGCTCTAATTGACAAACGATTTTATACTGAACTCTACACATTTATCTCGCAAAAATGTTTCTCATAAGACTTCTCCTGTATAGAACTAATAAAGATTCTCCTCATGTACCGGTGGAAAGAAACGTTTTAAATTTCCTAAAAAACTTCTTGTCTCGAAGTGTACCTTGGAGAAATCTACAGAATATACAAACTCTCCAAAATTCAACGCTGTCTTCGCATAATCTTACGAGGGAACATATTTAGGTGTTCAAGCCTTTTAAGCCCCATCTTTTGGCGATAGATAGACCTCGATGAGATATGAAAAACCTCAGAAGGATTCGTGCTCTCGTGCCTTTATTCCCGAGATATCGAATTTTCAAGATACATGACAAATCAGAAAATAAAATGAAAAATTATTGTTTTTGAAGAATAGTACAGTATTAAGGTAAAAATGTTTTCAGTTTCATGCACTGCTCGTGCAACTTACTCTGAATTAGGAATTAGATCAAATCTTATTAGTAACACATCTACTCGTTGTTCATCAACTTATAGAGCGCTCAAATTCTTCATTTTACTGTTGATATCGTTACAATTATAAACTACATAAGTCTCACTAAAGAAAATCAGTGACAGTGATAGTTCAGAAAAAAGTGATTAAAACATAGTGGTTTGTGGCACCTGCTGCAGCAGAGGAAAGGAGCCATATCATATGGAGATGCGGCGTATATCGTAGCGTCAAACGAGAAACACACTTCAGCTACAGTTTTAAAGGACCCTGGATAGTTATCTGTGTAACCACTGGCGTACCATGCGTATTGGATCATCTCACAAAAAACTTTAGAAGACAGTTGATTATGAGTGAGAGACGTGAGACGAATGATATTATTACGTTCATGCATGTTAATGTCAAGCTCATCGAGGAGCACACGATCATATAGCCGACGAGGGATTACTTTCATTTGCCTGTTGAAAAATACATACAATGGCTGAATTTGATCCGTCGTTTTCCTCGGTATTTCGAGTCTTGCGCACCCGGGAATATAATCGTATAACCCCTTTCCGTATGTCTGTCCTCCCCAGCAGTCCGAGATAAGTAGAAACTTCTTGCGTTGATCAAGTGATAGGAGGAGAACATGATTACGCCAATACTCGACCAAAGATGTCGTGAGCTTTCCAGAACAGCTGCAAGTTACTACCACATTCGAGGCCTTGAAAAGATGCGAACGAATGTTCTCGCTCATGTGCCTTTTGGGTTCTTTCAATCAGAGATAGATGGGCGAGAGAAGATGACCATCTAGTGTGATTGTTGGTTGCACTGTATAACTGTGGGTGGTGGCATTTATAGAGCGAACAGATCCAATTGTAATCTTTTCCCCTTTGTGGCTCAACGTGCGAGTAGAGTGTAGTTCTAGTTGGATTCCACTTTGATCTGTGTTAATAGCCTCGCCGGCTCCATATTTCGGCAAAAGCTTGCCAACATCACCCACGAACTGATCGGCCGAAGTTATGATCGTCTCCTGGTTTTCTGTTTGACCCTTCGTCACAATCTGTAAGGAACACATAGTTTCAGTAAGTTTGGTCTCAAAACATTTTTGAAGAAACTAAAGATTCGCGAAAATCGAGAAATCTAAAACGTGTAAAAGCCCATTTTTCTCATTTTGATCTGCTTTTACTATATACAAATTCTTTTCTCAGATTCGTAAAAGCTAATCACAAATCTCTTACTTTGGTCACCTTGGGCGAGATGATATTGTGTTTGTATTTGAGAGTGTGCAACCAGTAGCTGGAAGCCACGAAACTGTATAAAGACTCATCCATGGATTTTTTAAAAGCCCATCGACGAAGATCAATATCATGCACAGGCAGGCATTTTTCCCGAGCTCGTTCGAACATATCGAATACATGATCATCAATTTTGTCGAGCTTCTGCTTCTTCGTTCCATGTTTCTCAAGATAATGACGAAATCGGGCAAAATAGTTTTGGTGCGAGATACGTCGAAAGTGATGTTTCACTGTTTCTCATCGTTGCTTTCGTTTTCCAATCTTTGGATTAATCTCATCATAGAAATTGACTGCCTTGGTCATGTAAACAAGTGAAATTTCTTTGCACAACGTCGTCTCCTCGTCCTCTTCGTCACCATTTCAATCAGGATCGAACGCACTTCCAGCTTCATCTTCATCTTCATATTCCAGGTCGTTGATCAATTCACCATCAACCGACTCATGATCGAGGGTTGTTTCGACTTCGAAGGAGTGTGAATGACTGTTGGTAATCGATTCAAGTACACCACACAGCATCTCTGCTACTTCACATTCACGATTGGTGATAGCACTGGTAATGATCGAAGTGTTCGAAAAAGTGGGAGACAATAAATTCGATACTCAATCGGCGAAAACCTTCACGACATTTCCTGGATTGATCATTTCGAAGTAGGGACCAGAAAAACTAATATCAACTGCTTGCTTGTATCTCACTTGTATATTATATACAATCGAATGAAAAAGAAAAACGGCAACGTAGTACAAATTATAGACAAAAGAGAACAGGAGGAGAATAAACTAGAAGAGCGTGGTAGAAAGAATGTGAGTATACAACACTTATCACCAAAACATGATGGTATGCCAGCGAAGAAAACGGAAAGTAACATAATCGATAGTGTATCATTCTTACCCTTTCATCAAGCATTATTTTATCGTTTATAACGATGTCAATGATGAAATGAAGAATTTGGGCGCTCTATAAGTTGATGAACAACGAGTAGATGTGCTACTAATAAGATTTGATCTAATTCCTAATTCAGAGTAAGTTGCACGAGCAGTGCATGAAACTGAAAACATTTTTACCTTAATACTGTACTATTCTTCAAAAACAATAATTTTTCATTTTATTTTCTGATTTGTCATGTATCTTGAAAATTCGATATCTCGGGAATAAAGGCACGAGAGCACGAATCCTTCTGAGGTTTTTCATACCTCATCGAGGTCTATCTATCGCCAAAAGATGGGGCTTAAAAGTTTGAACACCTAAATATGTTCCCTCGTTAGATATTTCACAAGTCTACAGTCTTGAAATGTCCTGCACAACTTCTTTTTTTCACAGGAGGTATACAAAATATTTTAATTATTGCAAGAAGGACAATTAGCCATTATAGTTAATTGATTTCAGTTTCATTGAACTTGATCGAATTATTATGACAATCAGACTTAAAAACAACAGGATACGTACGAAATCATGCATTTGTAAAATACTTATTTGCTGTGCTCTCGTAGTGTATGTTACAGCATGCTACAAATTGTGAGTCTTTCATTACTTTTGGCTTGAAACTGAATGGGTTTTTTTGTTTTATAGCACGAATGTTTTTACATCAAACTTTATTTATTGTCGAGGAATTTCAAATGAACAATCTGGAAAGCAAGTGAAATATTTGCCAAAAGCTTATTGTAAGCCGAAGAAAAATATATTATTTTTGAGAACACATAAGACCGGTTCTACAAGCATGGTGAACATTTTTAAACGTTATGGAATGAAGCATAATCTTACGTTCGCGTTTCCGAAAGCGGGCTTATATTTTGGTCATCCTCGGCCTTTTCACCGTTCAATGTTAAGTCTCAAATCATCATCTTCTGAGAACAACAACTCTTTGGTTTCCAATTCATTCAATATTTTCTTAGATCATGCTAGATTCAATTACAATGAGATGAAGTTTATCATGCCAAACGATACGGTTTTTGTTACCATTCTGCGAAATCCTGTCTGCGCAATGGAATCTCTTTTTTGTTTTTTTGGTATTGAAAATAACAATCGTAATCAATCCTGCATTGACATCATGATGAATTTTATTTCAACGTGGCCACATGTTTTAGCTCCTCATTATTTGCTAACAGAGCGAGCTTATGGGAAATATGGATTCAATCAAATGTCGTTCGATCTGGGTTTTGAGCCGGAGAACTTCAATAACTCAGAAAGGATCACAGAATTCATAAAAGAAATTGATTCTCAATTCCACTTAGTAATGATTCTCGATCATCTAGATGAGTCTTTAATTCTTCTACAACACTTACTTTGTTGGTCTTTGGACGACATAATAGTTTTCAAACGCAATGCGCGGAACGTGGATCACTCGTGCAAACTACGATCCGAGATAAAGCGCAAAGTACGCATTCTTAATGCTGTAGACCAAAGTTTGTATGATTTTTTTCTTACTAAATTTAAGCGCCAAATTTTCGCTTTCGGTCAGAAGAAAATGAAGAAGCAAGTTTTTAATTTACAGAATGCGACTAAGACTATGTACAATAAATGCGTTGAAGACAAGCTTCTTCTGGATGATATTTTATTGACAAAAACAATGCGGAACCGCAAGGAGATCGTAGAATTAAAACCAAAACAAAATGCTGACCAAATGTGCATAGATCTAACTATAGGTCCATCTCTTTAAAAACATTAGCTGAATCTAGCAACCATGATCATGATTTCGTCCTTACTAAAAGATTCTTCAGACGATTTTTAAGGCATTAGTTGTTGCCAATGATCTGAAACAATTACACCTAGTGCTAACCTGTTTCAATTTCTAGAAATGAAGTTGTTTTGTGTTTATTTCATGGTTTTCAAGAACAAAAGGAGGAATGAACACAATACACGAGTATGTTTTTAACAGAAAATTTTGGTTCAAGTTTGTCTTGGATAAATATCGAGTTCATGTTTGTTTGAATCAGTTTCATTTCTATTGGTGCGCCATTTTATATGAGATCAATATATCAATTCTCTCGTCATATTACAGCTATTTCGGTTTTCAATAATAAGACTGTTGTTGATGATTGTTGTTGTTTTGAAGATTTGGTCCTATAATTGATAAATAGCTTTTTTATTACGTTGAAGACGTTTTTCATGAGTATATTGAATGATTGCATTAGCATTCAATTTTGTTTGCTTACGTATTTGTACTGTGAGTAGTGAATTATTCACTTGCTCTTTAGAATTTATATTAATTGATTTGCCTGTTCTTGAAGCTATCTGGTATTCAGGTATGATCAGTTTGTTTAGTACTACTCTGCGTAGAAAAGCAAAACCATCTTCATTACTGATAACCCTTTGAGGACGGGTGGATCAAAAATGGTCCACCTATTTTTCAGTAAAGAAAAAAGTCTTTAGTTCATGTTAAACGATTAAATATGTAAAATTATTAAGGTCATAAACAACTGCATGTGTCATCTCATACTTTTATTTTGTTTCTTTCCTTCTTTCATATAAATTCTTTTCAAATATCCTTTGTTCTTGGTGCTAAGATAGAATGACGTCATAATTTCTCTCTTCTTCTCTGATCTTTTGTTTTTCGAGAATATTCTTACTCTTTATTGAGTATATATATGTATATGTACTCCCATTCTCATTGACGAATTTACGTTGTTCTTGAATTTGTCAAGGATATCATTTCTCTTTCGAACTTGTTTTCTTTATTTCTTTATACCGTTTTTACAATTATGAATAAGCCGCTATGATCAGTTTCGACCTTGCTTAAGGATCTTATCAGATGGTATTATTTAAATTCATTATCATAAATGATTATGAAACTGTAATCAATCCCTAGAATGGAAGAGATACAGTGTTTAAATATAGAACTATAATGTCATCTGATGAGATCTTTAAGCAAGGTTGAAACTACCCATGACTCCTTATCCATAAATGGTTGAAAAATATTTTTTGCGATTAAAAAAAATTCCGTCCTCAAAGGGATAATTGGCAAAACCAATGAGGTTTTTAAATAAGATGAAAAGAATTTATTGAATTGACTATGATTATACCTTGGTCGATGCCTGTATGTGTGAAAGAGACGGGCATATAAGATCACAAATCAGCCCAGGACTGTTTTTCTCTATAAAATTAGCTGTGCTCTTTGAAACTACTATACTCTGATGTAATATGAAACGCGGAATCTTTTGGTAATAAAATCGCCTCATCTAGCGTGTAAATAACCTTGAAACCAACCAATTTTCCAAGAGGATTTTTCTGGGGAAAAGTAGCATATTTCTTGAAACAAGCTCTTCAGTAGTTTGACAGAAACTCAAATAAACCTTCAACTAGGCACGCTCTCTTCATACTACTATCTATTTCAAAACAGAGGGCGACTGATTGTAAGTTAAATAACTCGAGAATGATAACAGCTATTGGGGTCAGATTTTCGTTTGTTGTGTAGTTAAGACTAGCGCACGTAACGATATGTAAAAAAAGTTTTTTTCAAGTTGGCCTGAGGCGGTATCAAGCAAACCTTTGGAAATCAGGTATGCCAAAGATAGAAGACATGATGGATTTTCGTTTTGAATAAATGCGTTTGATGCGCAAGAGTACTCTGTACACTGTAAAAGAAAACCGGAGAATATAAAACGCTTGCCCTATCTAAAATTCTTCATCAATCCCAAAAAGGTTTATCACGGCCTCTTAAACCCTTCAGGGGTTTAGAAGCTGATGGGTTTATGAAAGAAAGGGTATATGAAAATAATTAGCGTTTATGATTACCACATAAGCGAATATTATTCTACGCATAGGCGTACATTATTCTATCGTTTCATGAAAAAGGTTTTTTATTCTACTTTTACATGGAAAGGGTTTATTATTCAATGTATAGATGTAGATTATGCTACGCTTACATAAATAAGGGTTTATTAATCAATATGGAGGGTATATTATTCTACGTTTACATAAAGAAGGGTTTATTATTCAATGTATAGGGGTAGATTATTCTACGCTTAGATGAAAAAGGTTTATTATTCAATATGTAAAGGTACATTATTCTACGCTTACATAAAAAGTGTTTGCTATATCATATATAAGAGCGGATTATTCTACGCATACATGAAACCGGTTTATTATTGTACGTTATTTCTTAGAGAACGTATTGTTCCGACTTTTATGAGAAGAGTGTATAATATTCTGTAGCAAAATATGTTATTCTGAATGTAGCTTTTTCTTTGGTACTAGAACAACTCGTTGCAGCACAATTGGTAGTAGTGATAAAATCCAATTATAAGTTATTTTTATTTCATAACTGAATTGACATATTAAGATAAGTTAGGAACACATAATGCAATGGGTATAGAAATTGTAAAAACTATTTTAATAACTAGACTATTAGATCATTTCGGTTTGTATTGTCATAAAGTATTCTGGTTTGATAAAAAGTCGGACGTATTTTCTGCTTGAAGAATAATACCGATGAGATGAAAAAGCTCCAATTGAGAACTCATCGATGAATTCATACTAGTTTAATTTTACATATTAAAATTAAAGCTGATAGTTTTTAAACTAACAAAAATCCTTTGGTTGATGCAAAATCACATCCTGTTTCTCGTCAACCAACAAAAAGAAGACGTTGCTATTGATGTAGACATATTAAATTAAATTACTTTTATCGGGCATTGTTTTACGTAATTTCTTTTCTTTGTTCGTATTAGGAAAGTTAAATGACTATGAATATGAACAACCTAAAAAAATATATTTTTATTGTATTCGATATTATTATAACAGATAAAATAATAAAGCTTGATGAAATTCTTTGATTAGTTATCTAGTATATTTTTCTGTTGGCAGTTTTAAAAAGAAACTAATTTTGAAATAATGGTGATGTAAGATTTTAAACACTTCCACAAACCATTTGAGCCAACATATCAACAATTATCTGATATTAAATGATCAGAAAGGATGTTGTAAAACACTAGGTTTCATTTGCAGTTGTATTTCTAATCTCACAGAGTTTCAATTTTTCGTATAAATGTAATTACAGTAATTGCATGTCAAGTAGAAAAATGTACCATTATCACATTTATTCGTTAATAACAAACGTTGAGTAAGATTATCAACGTCATTTTTATATCTATACTTTAGTGTATCCATTTGTTCGGTTTGAAATCAATTAGAAGAGTCGATTTATAGTTTATAAGATTAGAATAACAACAATTCGCCTTACATACACATGATTTGACTGAAATAATTGTTTTACTCAATCATATATTTATATATATATATACAAGTAACGCTCGTCCGAAGACTCGCTCAGCTCTTTCTCGTAGAAATCATGTTTTTAAACTACCGTCATGCTATTCATTTATAAAAGTCAAAAAACCGAAGTCAGATTCAAGTTCCTTCACCGCAACTGTCCTTCACCAAACTTCATCAAATCAAATGCTTTTTATTGTAAAATTTGTCATTTCTTTCAAAAAATTGAGGTTCAAAAAATTTTAATGCAACTGACTTCAAATTCGAATTTCTCGTCCTCTATTACCGTTCGATCAACCCTTATCAAAAAGTTTCTTTTTGCGAAAAAAGTGGTCCTTTGTGTAAAAAAATTGATCCAAAAAAAATTTTAAAAAACTAACATCAGATTCGACTTCCTCGACCCTGATTACCCTTTCGTTCAGTTTTATAGAAAATATTAAGAAAATGCTTTTTTGACTTGATGCGGACATACAAGCAAGCAATCAAGCAAGCAGACAATTTGTGTTTGCAAGACTCTTCTCTACGAGAAAGAGAATAATAATCAGCAATAGTGTTCATCACCCACCACGATGGAATCATCATTTCGTGAAAAAACACCTATTTTCGATGAAAAACACCAAACCTCACCAATTCCTAATATCAATTGATCAATGCTGGTACCATAACAATCAGCAATGGTGTTCATCACCCACCACGATGAAATCATCATTTCGTGAAAAACCACCTATTTTCGATGAAAAACACCAAACCTCACCAATTCCTAATATCAATTGATCAATGCTGGTACCATAACAATTAGCAATGCTGTTCATCACCCACCACGATGAAATCATCATTTCGTGAAAAAACACCTATTTTCGATGAAAAACACCAAACCTCACCAATTCCTAACATCAATTGATCAATGCTGATACCACATGATCACCGAACAGACTTCATATTCGAAGTCCCCGCATCGAATTACCTCTAGAAATGTCTTTTTCGAAAAATCGATTTTCGATGTTTTTTTGACCCTGCGGACATACAAGCAATCAATTAAGCAAGCAAACAATTTATGTTTCTAAGACTCTTCTCTACGAGAAAGAGAATAATGTTCATTCGGCTCACTTAAGGATAACGAATAACAACACAGATTTTTTCTTAAATGAAATAATATTCTCGCTCAGAATTATAGTTATCTGAAGGAAATTTCAACTTCGTCAGATCCAACACGTGTCTTATGATTTTCTTGTCGATTTTTCAAAGTCGCTTATTTTTCTGGATGACCACTTACAAATGCATCTTATGGGTTGTTCATTGGTTGAGATTCATGGATATTGACTAAAATTTAATTGAGCAACAAAATAATATGAATGATCAGTAATCCAATTTAGCGGTAAAGAAATCCACTGAGCAGTAATTATACTGACTGAGCAGTAATTATATTGAATGAGCGGTAATTATACTGATTAAGCGGTAATTATACTGACTGAGTCGTAATTATAGCGATCGAGCAATAAAATTACAATAAAGCAGTAATAAAACTGGCTAAACAATAATTTAAT
>JAJEKB010020660.1:579399-606983 GCA_022393335.1 Macrotrachela quadricornifera
CCATCATACTCTTGACTGAAAAGCTTTTTATCACCTCGGGTGGTTCCTTCGTAAGCCAAATACTCTATTCAATATTGTATATGACCTTTTGAAGAAAAGTTTCCATGTGGTCACGTAAGAAAATCGAAGAAAGAAATGAAAACAAACTTTATGATTAATGTTATATTTATGTATATTGAGAAAATACTCTAACGAAAATAAATCTTTTCAATAGAACAATGATCTAATAGAACTTCTAATTTATTTTGAAAATCATAAGTTTTAGACGCAAACTTTTATTATGATTAACTTTTTTTCATACTACAGCTAAACTTAAATTAGCTTATAGACATAGAAGATCTTCAAAAAATTTATAAAATCAAATTATCAAGTTACAAGACAACTTTTAGGCTAGCTATCATTGTTTCTTAGAACTCGAAGTTGATTGGCAATTCTTTCTTGATAGTATAACATCAAATCGACAACAATAGTACACTATTTCCATGACCATTTACATTCATATACGTATCTATCCTTAGCATTTCGTGGATCTTACTATTAGTATGAAAAATTGCCTTTAATATCATATATTGATTTGGAATATCTCGAGTTTTGAAGGAACCGAACTTGCCACTCAATGAGTATTTCGAGACGTCGATCGGAGCTTTTCGATGGTCTGACAAAATTTAAAATTTGCTGCTCATTGATGATTCCTTGACCTATCGAAAAGTGACACTCAGAGAAGTCGGTTCGAAATTTCGATGTGCTTGTCACAGCCATCTCTGATGAATTCCGATAGGCTTCGATGGGTTAAATTAGTAGAGTTGTGAGTGATCGATATTCTGAGCACTCAAAAGATTTTATGAAATTTCAGAAACTTTTCGTTTCCTACATCTTAATGTATTTTCAAGTAGTAGATACCTATTGGAATATACACATGTATATTTTGCTATTGTTGATAATAAATACAAAATTTGTACTAAAAAATAAATTATATTACAATTAATTAGATTATGTAAAAAAAACAACAAAGAAAAACATTGAAAATAAAGTTAAACAAACTCGACTTATATGTCCCTATTAAATCTATAATCTTCAGCTATCTCAGACACTTTGAAAACTAAAACATAAATCGATAGTTTTAAATGATGTCGTGAACTATTAGTTCTTTATTAACGAGTAATCGAAAATCAGAGTTATTCAAAAGCTCAGCATATATAGATGTCATGAATCTAAATTTATTATGAGTGTGTTTCAAGATCATTCACAGATTGATATTGTTATTCTAATTGTAGACGATAAATAATCTTGTTTAAATCATAAAATTACGTAAAAAAGATCTATAGAATACAAAAATTCTTCAAGGAATCATGCAATATGTGGAAAAAAATCATTTAAAAGCTGCATTTCTAAGACGGTTTTAGCAATGAAAATTATACTTTCCGATAAGTGTGTTTCACTCAACACTCACATTCAATAGCCACCTGTAACGAAATAATATTTCTGATTAATAAATTGTAGGGCATAAGAAGATAGTTGATTCACAATATACAATCATTAGCAAACGTAATAGTTTATTGAACAATAAGAATAAAACGAACGATATTGTAACTTCTTAATTATGCTTCACATTCAGACTCTTTTCCGTTTTCGAGTCTCAATTACAATTCAAAATCGTCTCTTCTTCTTTTCTTTGACCTTTCTACTTTCAACGTCTTCTTCCAAATTACTATATCTACCCACCTTCACACTACTCCAATCTCAGAGAGTTTTTCTTTTTTTTTCACCAAAAAGAATGGAGAGATGGAGAAAGAGAGAGACCAAGAGAAAGATACAGAGAGAGTGAAGGGCAAAAGCGTGAAAGAAAAATGCACCACAAGATAACGTAACAAAAGGCAAGGGAACAAGCAGCACACAGTACGGGAGACCCAGAGGCTCGAAATTCGAATAGAACAAGAAAAGTACAAATATGTTCAAGTTTCGATCACTCGTCGCATTCGGCGCTAGCTTTTGAGGGTCTATTTGGAAATTTAAAAGAGATTTCTATTAGACATACATCGATATGGTTCTACAAGTCCATAACGTTATGATAGCTTATACACAGTGTAAATACAAGGTAAAATATATTTTAATTGTCACTGCACAAATATAAAATAAGCCTCTAACTACACAATAAAGGACCTCTAAATCTTGAGAGATAAATAATTCAAATGTAATAAGTGTTCTAATAAATGATATCGTATCATTTCACACTGGTATTTGCTTTTAAATCAAATGAGTTATCACACACTCAGTAAAAAGCTAATAGGTCAACCTTCTCATAAGCATCTCATCCTTCAATCATATAGCTAAGTTAGTAATAAAATTTCATAGTTTCGTATCTGAGTTGTGCATAATCTCGAAAGAGAAGAAACCTAGCAAAATAATATTATTGTATGCAGGGCTCTCGATGTGGTGGGGGATGGTGGGGGCTAGCCCCCACCACTTTTACGGTGTGTCTGCCAATTTTTTATAAGGATATGTCTGCGAAATTCTCTGATGTGCTTGAGTTTTTAGTGAATCAGGCACATAGCACAGGATTTCTGTTCATTCTGGTGAATAGTATAGATTGTCTGTGAAATTTGGCAGACAATGCAGGGTTTCTGTTCATTCCGGTGAATAGTATAGAGTGTCTGTGAAACCTGGCAGACAATGCAGGATTTCTGTTCATTGTAATGCACAGTACCGATCGTCAATATAATATGGTGAATACAACACAGATCAAAAATTGCAAATTACAGCAGGTGTTCACTTGCAGACACCATGAGAAATTATGTAAAAGTACACATCAAAAATTTTAGTGAAAATGGGTGTCTGCATGGGTGTCTGCAAAAATTTGTAAACGGTGTCTGGCAAAAAATATTAGCCCCACCACTTTTAAAAACAATCGAGAGCCCTGATTGTATGCGCAATTGTAAATAGTATAAATTTTGTAGAAATAAACGATGTCGAAAATAAAAAATATCAAAAATACTATTAGTGCAGCTTTAGTAAACTTACCCATTAATATCGCCTAAATAATCTGCAGAGAGATCAATGTCCTGCATTTGCATATGATTAATATTTGCTAAACATGCATTAATAATTTTTTCAATATTTTTTTTACGACATTTATATACACGTCATAAGTTCTATTCAATAGTTCTTCGACAACTATGTTTTATTAATACATATCCATAAGAAGTTTTTCACTCTTGAAACACATTCATCTACTCATAAAAATATGTATCGTAAAAAAAAAACTTAGGTATATAAACTGGGCTATAAGAAAATAATAAGAAGCAGTGCACTAATTTAACTAATAATTTAAAGTGTCTATTTTGTGTTCATTTTGAATAAAATAATCTTCTAATAGATCCGTAAATTTTAAGTTTCAGATTGGATTTCTATTCCGTGAAAGAGTTTAGTTAACATATTGAAAGTCATATCTACCAACTAAAATTCATATCTAAAACCGTCTCGATATTAGATTGAAGAAGAAGAAGAAATGCCAATACTGATATCTTGGTTTAGGCGAGGAATAAATAAAAATAAATAATTTTAAAAATTAGTAAAAAACAAACATAAAGTGAATAAAAAAATGACACAAAAATATTGAATAACTAAGATAAAAAACAATATACAGACAAAACAACACAATATTTAAAGGACAACACAAACACATATATGACAACATAAGGACATACATACAAAGTTACATATAAAGTTACATAAAAACGAATTGGTCGTGTTTGTCAGATGATTATCATCCACGTGTAGACTACTGCGATTTCCATCCGATTGTTACCTCCAGACCATAAGCAGATCCAGTTTCAGTAACCATCTTCATATTTCACAGCTAGCTACATGTAGATTTTGGTCACTAAACCAGGACGTTTTGTTCTTTCAACCACACCTTCGCACATGCTTTCACATGTGACGTAGCACCTTGAGGTTTTAGAGTTCTGTTGCATACTTGATTTGGGCATACATATTCATCGTTGTCGTTTTTGAATAGCAATTCTATTATTTTTATCGGTCGTGTATTAGTTATCTGATTCAGTGTTTTCAACTGTTTAGTGTTCTGTATAACAGTTTGTTTATATGTGATATTTTTATTAACACATCTATGTTGATGAATCTTTAAGCCTCGTCTATTTTTGCAGACACGTCCACACTGAACGCATGTAGTATCATCAGTTGAGTGGGCTATGAGGTTACAAGAAGATGTAGTAGTATTTTGTTTTGTTTGATATGTTAGTTCTTGTGCTCGTCGCTTAGCAGCTCTTTCTTTATGTTCTCGTATAATACGTGCAATATCTCTGTGTATTATATTATATTTGACATCATGATTAACTGTCTTACTTCACTTATCCTTATCAAGAGTTTCTCGTCTCCAATTTATTATATTAGATGTCGTGATGTCCTACATGATTTTGTCTTTCCATCGTAATTTGATGCCATGCGGAGGTTTCTTTGCATCTCTGAATGAAGCGAAAAGAATTTTCTTTGTTAACATTGGTCTGTTTTGATCATTATTCGTTCGATTAACATGACCAAACGATCGTAATCTGTTCCTTCTCAAGATGTTTTCAAGAGGTGGTTGTCCAGTTAACTGAAGCACAAGATCATTCTTCATTCGATCAGCGATAGATACACCGATTATTGTTCTTAGACACTTCATATAGAACATTTTTAAACATTGCTCTTCAGCAACTGTCAGAGACCATGTTTCACTTCCGTACAAAAGTACAGGAAGTACTGATGCTTTGAAGATTCTTATTTTAGCTTGGATCTATATACATTTTCGACACCAAACGATGCGTCGAAGGCTATTGAATGCATTGGCCGCTTTGCTTACACGACTTTCAATATCTTTACATTGTTTTTGGTCGTTTGATACATAGCATCCGAGATAGTTGAACTCGTTCACTATTTCTATTTTCTGATTACGTATAGTGATATAGAATGGAACATTAGCAATCTCTGTCCTTTTTCTGGTCTTACATGTTGCCTGTTGAAATTGTTTCAGTGACATAATGCATTTCTTTTTGATATTCATGGTAAGACCAAAATTTTGTGTGACGATTTCAAATGTTTTTATAAATTTTCTAGATCATGTGTATTTTGACACCTAATAACGATGTCATCTGCATACATGAGAGTTAGAAGTTTTACTTCATCGCTATTTTTATGACCTGAGTACCATAGATCTCCTAGACGATAACTCATGGTAACACCTTCAGCTCCTGCTTGTTCAAGTATCTGTCTCATGACGAAGTCTATATAGACATTAAACAAGATTGGGGAGAGAAGGCATCCCTGTTTAACGCCAGTTTTCATTTGGATACTACTACTGTGGTCTCCATCAATTCGTACCTCAGCTGCTGTGTCTTCATATAGAAGTTTGATCATTTTTATTATCTTATCAGATAATCCATATGCACGACATATTCGCCATAAGGCTTCACGATTAACTGAGTCATAGGCCTTTTGAAGATCGATGAAACACATATGTAGCGGTTGATTAAATTCTCTTGATCTTTCCATAACCATTTTCAATACAAAGACTTGATCGATAGTAGATCTGCCTGAGCGAAAGCCTGCTTGTTCCTCTAGTATTTTTTTGTTCAACGTGTTTTGAATACGATTTAGTAAGATTCGGGCGAAAACTTTTCCTGCTACAACTAGCAATGATATACCTCTATAGTGATCGCAGATCCGCTTGTCACCCTTATTCTTATATAATCGTATTAGAACAGCAATAGTCCAATCCTTGACAGTAATTTCCTGTTCCCAAACATCACGGATAATTTCATGTAACCATTCAGCTAGAGGAAGGCCGCCTGCTTTTAGAAGCTCTGCAGATACATCGTCTTTTCCTGGAGCTCTCCTATTTTTGATCTGTTGAATTGATCTCACAACTTCTCCAACAGTCGGTACAGCATCCTGATGAGAGAGCTCCTTCTGATTCAGTAACGGTTTTGGAATCTGTTGTAATATCTGTTCATCAACCACTGTATTTACATTGAGCATTTCATCAAAGTATTCTGTTCATCTGTTTAATCGATCTATATTATTAGTTAATGTTTTTCTATCTTTGTTGTGAATCGCTATATGTTCCGTATTCACACCACCACCACGTAGGCGTCTTATAATTTGGAAGGCAGTGGTTGGGGCGTGATTTTTCACTGCTTTTTCGATGTCAACACTTAACTCTTCTCAATATTCACGTTGTCTAGCCTCTACTTTATTTTTGACCATTTTGGCTAATGTTCGGTAATGATTCCTATATTTATTTTCCTCTATCATACCGCGATGTTGTTGCCATTGTGGATAAGCTTCGGCTTTTTTGTCCACTATCTCCTTTATTTCTTGTGTGAACCATTCCTTAATATTCTTCTGTTTGCTACGATCTTTTGAAAAATATTCTCTGCCATTTTCATGTATATACTCAGCAAATTATGTGAATTTTTCATTTACACATAGCTCTTTCCTATCCTTTTCTGTTTCGTTTCGATATTCTAGTAGCTCCGCCTGGAATTCAGTTAGCACTTTTTCATTATTGAATTTTTCATAATCAAGCGTTAACCGACCTGTCTTAACTTTCCTTTTGCGATATTTTAAATATATTCAGATTTTGGCCCTTAGAAATTTGAGGGTGAAGGTGAGCTAAGTTGGATAGGATGTCTCGGGCTTCTGCACCTGCAGGGAATAGTTCCACTCTCAGGTGGGATTTGATGGGAGTTGTGAGAGATATGAGGGACTAGGTCAGGCCTGCCAAGTGCTAATTCTCAAATGTGGTACATCAAATTTCAAATGGGATACAGTTAGGGTACAAATTTTTTTAGAATGGAGTATACTGTTAGGGTACGCAGTTTTTTTCTAAAAGAAACGGACTGATTTGAAAAAACTACTTGAACAAGGGTTTTTTCTCGAAAACAGTATAATATTCTATTTTTCTCTATTAAATCTCGAATTTATTTAATGACTTTCATATAATAACCGGCGATGGGATCGGTTCGATTTCAAACCGAACCGAACCGAATCGAAATCGCTTCGATTTGAGATTTTTAAAAAGTTGATCGGTTCGGTTCGATTTGAGACAAGGAGAACCGATTTTTATATCTAGTACTGTTAAATCATAAAGATGAACAAAATCACCTTCTAATATAATTAAAAAATGTTCTCCATGTATATTTTTCCTAATGTTTGGGTTTCTTCCTTCTAAAATAAATCTTTCAAGACATTTTCTATTCATAGTCTGAATCAGTTCGTTAATTAAAACATGATCGATAACATTATGTTAATCTATTAACTGAAGGTGTTTCTTGAAAAGCATACTCAACTAGCGTAACGTAGCACACTAAAGAAATTAAAGAAAATATCTTATATTTCACATTCGATGCTATTACTCGTTTATTTGCAATCAAAAGCATTGCAGGCAAATGCATTTTTTGAGGAAAATGGCATCTTTTTACGGTATATTGAAAGAAATACTCTGATTTTTTAGGACTATATCAAGACTAGTGCATCAGAAGACAAAATAATACTCTGAGATTACATTTCTTCATGAACAAGCTCTACAATAAGTATTATTCCTTTTATAAAATACAAGAAGCATAGCTTATCTATGACCAAGCGGATTACTCTGTTCTGCTTTTAAGACGTTTAAAAATAATTTTGAAACTTGACTTTATTTGAAACAACAATTTTTCGCTAGAAAAAAATTTTGATAATTGACTCCTTCTCAACCGCAGTGATCAAAAATGACAAACAGTATAACAATTTCTCGTATAGATGTTGCTGAAAGTTTAATTACAACAACATATCCTAAAATTTTTGTACGTGTTCATGTATGCTGCAGGGTAGAAGAGACATCTGGAAGTAAATATAGTTAATTTGGAACTGTATAAAAAGGAAAAATCTCGTTTTTCTCAGACTACAGTTATTCGAATGTTGTCTTAAATGAACATGAATCTATGTAAATCGACAAGTCTTTAAAAATACAATTATACAGTCCAACGATTGACGAACTGTTAACAGTTTAAGCTTTCGCAAATCAGAAAATTTGGTTTGGAAAAAAAACAAGTTTTCAAGGCAAGAAGTTTAGTACAAGTTAGATTTTATTTATTTTTAAATATCACAAAAATAGACTATAGGAAACTGCTTCAATCTAATTAATCCGTAACATGAATTTATAAAAAGATATTTCAAACAAGTAGCCGGAGATTAAGATCCTTACTGAGTTATTTTAAGTTTTGAACTTTGTTAATTAGGTCAGTTTCGTTCGATTCGGTTCGAAACTTTTTCAGTTCGGTTCGGTTCGATTTTGAAAAAATGGAACCGAATGACATCTCTGATACTTGGGTAAGTACATAGCAGAGGAGCACGGGGTGGGACGAGGCTTTCTTCTCGAAGATTCACGGGGTATGGTGAGACATGGCGCAGAAGATTTATGGAGTGGGGCGGATGAACGTTGAAAAATTTTTTGTCAACAGAGTGTGTTTATTTTTTTTGAAATCTCAACAAATAAATCCCTCTCAACTTGTGTAAACACGAAGCAAATAGTGTGTATTTGCTCAAGGAAGGTGAAATCTCAGTAACTATCATGACTAAATCAATTTTGACATCATAAAAATGCAATATTATCAAAATTTATAAAGCCATATAATTGCATAACGGGCCAGAGCGGGGCACGGGACTAATGTAGCACAGGGCGGGGCAGGGCTTCTTTTTAAAAAATTCTTGGAGCTCTGCGGGTCACGTGGCTAGACGTTCACGAGGCGGGGCGGGGCGGGGCGGGGCGAAGGGGTAAAAACCTGTGTCCAGTGCACCTCTAGCACATAGAATACTCATTAATCTACATAATGCCGAATATCGCAACTGTCTAACTCTTCTTTGTATTGAGTTATTGCCAGAACATCATCAAACATTATATTTTTGGACAAATAGTAGTATTAAGAACCATAGCAAGGTCATTTGGCTTTGACGCATTACTTTCATGAGCAGGGGTTGAACAGTTCAGTTCAGTTCTAAACAACTGAACTGTTGGAACAGTTCTTTTGATAGAAACTGATCTAGTTGTTCGTGCAGTTCCTTTGAGAAAACTGATCTCTGAGAACAATTCTTTTCGTAAGACGGCTTGTCCACGTAACGCGGCACTTCGCTGATTAAGTTTTGAAAAAATTATTTTTCGAGTTGAACAGATTTGAATAACTTGTTAGATGCAGTTTTAACGCTGATTACGAATTTGATATTTATTTTGAAAAAAAATTAGGTTTTTTTATTCAAAAATGGATTTTAAAGTTTTCAAAAATTGTATTTTCAATTTTTTGAACAAGAAATTTTTTCAGAAAAAGCCGGCAGATATACCATTCGATGCAGAATTTCATTCTCTACAAAATGGTATATCTTGTTTTGATTTTCGTCGCTAAGAACAGCCTGTAGACTCTTATGAAGGTTTCAACTTACGGCGCCTCTAGTGAACTTCCGTTTTGATATATCAATCTCGTTCTTGCGTAGAACGATTAATTCTACAGAAAAGACTAACATATAAAAAAATCAAACCATTCTGAGCATATTAAGTGCCTCAAAAATAGTCGGGAAAAAACTGTGTAACAGCGTTACGAAAAACATAACAGCGTTACGTTCGATTTTTGCATTTTTCTTGCGAATAGAAACAGCTAGAAGAAAACTTTCTTTACCAGTAGAAAGCCCTTTCGAAGCTCTACAAACTACACCTTAAGAACCTTTAATTTCAAAAAGTAGTGTTGAAAGAAACTCGAGTTTTCTCGATGGTACTGGAGGAAAAGGGTCTTTTTATGTAACAGCGTTACGCGATGATAAAATCTTTCTATACGCCCAAGACTTCACTCAAAAAAGATGATTTTTATATGATAAATAGAGTTTGATAAACTGCATCGAATGACGTTTGAACGAAGTTTCTAACTCTTAAACTTCCTGAGATAATTGAAGAAGAATGTGTCAAAAACGTAACAGCGTTACGTTTGGACAAGCCGAAGAACTGTTTGATATTTTTCTTAAAACAGAACAATATTACTCAATGTCCGGAAGCATTGTTCTCATAACAGAATAGTTTTGTTCTGTTTTGGGAATAATACTTCCGGGTGTTGAGTAATACTGTTCTGTTTCAGGAAAAGTTTCAAACAGTTCCTATGAAAAGAACTGTTCCCAGAGATCAGTTCCTATGAAAAGAACTGCTCCAACCCCTATTCATGAGCACATATAGAGAACGATTAATATATTCAAAAACAACTATCTATTGTCATTTTTATATGTCCATAAAATGGTTCATATAGATATTTTTGAATCAAAACATGTTTGATCTGTGTTTGAAACCCATCCGCATACAGTTCAAATAAAAATTTTGTTATGTCTCATTATGTTTTATTTCAAACTACACAACAAATAAAAACAAAAGTATACAATAGGTTTCATCAAGTAAAACAACGTTTCTTCATATTATTGTTCCATTGCAACTTTTGGGCAATACGATAAGCAGAATATTTATGAAAAGCTATTGAAGATATGCATTCTAACTGATTTTAGATAAATATAAATTAATTTGTGGCGTTTTCTTTTATTAAAGCGAAATGTTATTTGAAAGAGTTTGTAAATGAAGAAAGTTTCAAAAGGAAACTCGATAAAAATTATTAATGAGCGAAAGTATTTGTCTTGAAAATCTTGTTTTTGTATCAGTCACATTCGTTCAAGAACATATCCATGGTATAAGGTTCGATGCCCATAGCAATTATATCTTGATAACCATCGCCATTAAAATCATTAGCAACACCCTCCCAGTAAAGATACTCAAATTCAATCGAAAAACTTGTTTCTGTTTCAAAATTTCCATTTTCATATCCAAGGAATATAGTTATATTACGAGAATCTATCTGGATAACAGCAATGTCTAAATGACCATCCTGATTGAAATCTTTCACACCAACTAAATACACAACTAAATAAGGACTAATTTCGATGACGAATTTCGTTCTTGTGTCAAAAAAACCATTACCATAACCAAACATAATAGCAATAATGTTTATTTGGTAGGAGAAAACCACATCCAGACAATCGTCACCATTAAAATCAGCAACAATAATATCCAAAGGAAGGGAATCGGTTCCAAGGACAGATGACTTTTGTGCTTCAAAATTTCCATCACCATGTCCAAGATACACACCAATACTTATACTCGCACTATTGCTGACAACAATATCTATGTATCCATCACTATTAAAGTCACCAGTTGATATCGATAATGGATTACTTCCAGTACCAGTCGATAATTTCGTTTGTGCTGAAAATGTTCCATTACCATTTCCAATAAACACATCAACATTATCTTGATGAGAATTAACAACAGCAATATCTGGATAATCATCACCATTAAAGTTAGCTACAGCGACATGGTATGGAATATCATCATTTATTGTTGAAAATCTCACTCCCATTACAAAAGTTCCGTCACCATTTCCGAGCAGAACACCAAGCGGACGAGTCGGCCACGCAGTAGCGAATATAATATCAGAGTGATTATCATTATTGAAATCACCAACAGCAATATTGGTCCATGCACTTACATCTTCCATCCAAAATATCGTCTCCATTCCAAAAGTTCCATTACCATTTCCAATGAGTACATTTACAGTAAACATATTTTCACAGAAAAAAGCAAGATCAGCTTGATTATCGCCATTGAAATCAGCCACAACAGGAAATCGTATTCTTCTACATGAATGAACACCATGTAATGTTGTTTGTTTAAACTTTAGTTGACAAGATGATACTAATGGAAAAAACAAGGAATAAATTAGTTTTTAGTGATGAAGATAGGAAAATTTCAAGAGAAATATATGCGACTCGAAAATTATGCCGTTAATTAATTTTGCAGATTTTTGAGCTAATGCATATGAAAAGTAACTAACATTTAGAAATGACTCTTGATCATGTATTTTCGACTTAATTTATTTGAATAAATTTGAGAACAAAGATAAAGAGAAGACTCATCTATTGAATTATTATTGTTTCTTAATTACTCTAAAGGAATAAGCTGATTCGTATCTTTAAAAGAATCTCTAAATGTTTTTCAAATTCTGAATTTTCACTTATATTTTATCATTTCATACATTCGCTAGTTTTAACCATCAAATTAAATATATGAAACACATTTTGAAATAATTAACCATTTTTTTTATATATTAAAATTAAATAAAATTATCTCAATAATAGTATTCTAGTAAATCAAATATCTTCTGTTTTATTTTTCAAAAAAATTCTAAATGAATAAAAGAATTCAACTTTATTTTACTAACTTCGTGTTGTAGACAAAAGTGATGATGTTTCATCCGTATTACCATCGATTATGGTACTGGTTGAAGTAACTAGAAAAGAAATATTTGACAAACATATAATTAGAAATATATATCATGATTTAAATATCGAAAAATTTCTGAAAAAAATCATAGGCAAAAACACAGTTAATATTCATTTTATATGATCAAAAAAGTTTAATATAGAAATTTAATGAAAAATGATTACTTATTAAGTATTATGATCCAAATTAGAATTTTTTTTAATGAAAAAAGTTGTTTTTAGAGTGAACTTTGGAAAGAATCGTGATTATTTTCCATTAAGAAATGAGATCTAACAGATAGAAAGCTGTTCAAGTCCAAAGACAAAATTCATTGAATTTTTTTCATTTGTTGAAAAACAAACTATTTTATAATTTATATTTTGTAATAAAGCTTATTAACAAATATTTAAAACAAATAAAAGTAGATTTCTATGTCATTTTCCGATCTTTCAAAAGCAGAAAAATGAATTGTAGTATATTATATAACACATACACTCTAAAATACGATCGGAAAGAAATGTTGAAATGAAAGAGTAGAAATTTGAATTCCTTCCGTAGATTATGATAGATACCTTCGAATGGAGGTATTTATATTTGCAGTTAAATCGACTAGATATATTCCAATCGTATTAAAGGTCTTACTGCTAGATTACAAAATTTAAAATAATACATGTCCATAGCGTACCTAAAGAATGCTACTTCAATTTCAAGGTTTATCAAATTTAGATATCAAAATGAATCAAGAAAGAATATCTTCACTATTGTAAGAATAAAACATAGTATTGTTCGAACCGATTGTAGTGTTTATAGAGATCTTCTTTCAAATAGTTCAAACAGCAAGATGTTTTGTCCTTATAATAGTAGAGAGAGTTTTGCTAATGACAGATCGAAAACGCTATTTTCCTTAGCTACAGACAAAATTCACTTTAGTACAATAAGAATGGAACATATGGCTATTCAGACCAATCGTGGGGTTATGAAGGATATTGTTTCATGTGTTTTGAGTAATTTTATCTTCCATCCTTATTACACTAGAGTGAATTTTTCTCTGTAACTAAGGAAAACAACATTTTCGATCTGTCACTAGCAAAATCCTCTCTATTATTACAAAGACAAAACATGTTGTCGTTCGAACTATTTGAAAGAGGATCTCAATAAACACTACAATCGATCCGAACAATACCCATGTAATCAAAACATGATGTAATTTACATCATTTTCATGAAATTTTTCTCAAAGAAAAATGATGACGAAAATCAAAAAAATGCGATTTCAGATGATGAAAGCGACATAATCTTTGATGTATTTGGAACGGCATGCCGTGTTTTCAAAACTAACATTCATGAAAATGATGAATTTTTCATGAAATTCATGCAGTGAATATTATTAAGATATTATCAATATCATGTAGTACATGGCATTAATTAGTGACATACCCATGCAATCAAAACATGACAAAAATTGATGACTTCATCTGGAAAACACGAAAAAAATGACATTTTTTTTAATGAAACCGACATAAAAATCGATGTTTTTTATTTTCATTGATTAAAAAGTAAAGTCATGAAATGCAACTGATAAAAGTTTTCTTTTTAAACAATGAAAATAAAAAACATCGATTTCTATATCAGTTTCATCATAAAAAATATCATTTTTTTTTATTTTTTAGTTACACGAGTATATTATCATCGGGATGCTTACCAATCTACCTACCTATCCATCTACTGACGCACTTACCTGTCTACTTAAGTACCTACCTATCTATTTACTTACGTACTTACTGATCTATGGAAATACCTAACTATCTAACAGGGACGGCGCGAAGAGGTCAGGGCAGGGGGGGTGATACCCCGAAAATCGGAGCTTCTGGTCGAAATGGTCAAAATCGGAGCAAATTTTCTCATTCTGCTTAAATTCGGAGGAAAACTAAGCTTTTTTGTTTGTCATCGCTTTCTTTTCGAAGCAGACTTTACGACATCCTTTGGACTACTATGAACGCACTTCATGCAATACGATATTGAGAGTTTCAACAAAAAATTTGATTATTTTAAAATTTTATTCTTCATTCAGTTTTAACCTTACAACTTTGTTCATAAAATAACACTAGAAAAATATGAATATCAAAACTTACAAGAAACAATTTAAATACAAATACGACGTCTACATTTATTCTATGGCCATTTTTCCACGACATTCTCCTTGAATATTTGCATGGTTTATTAAACGGTACATAGGTTACTCAACCCGTTCGTACCGGATGTCCCATATACGAGACGGAGGCATGAAACCTCGGCACACATGAGTTTAAAAAGAGGAAATGTAAAGAGTGTTCATTATGATAAGGCATGCAGTATGTGAAATTGCTTGCTATGGCACTTATACTATATACTGAGCACAGGTCTGACTAGTTGCAGCGCTTTTATTTGATAATTACGACAACAATGAAACATTATTTAGACTCTTTAAAGTATTGAATATTCTTGAGGAATATTCTTTTTGCATTAGTAATCCGTCAATCAGATTGTTTCGCGCTGTTGTTGACGTGAGAAAGAAATATTTATACATTAATCATTAATATCTACATATTACATTACTTTTAATGCCAGATACATCTAGCTATAACACTAATTTCTCGCTTAAATCTCAAAAATTGAAAAAATTAGTAAAATAGATTTCAAACTTAGATTCTTGCCAAATTTAGGGTAAGTTGTCTACTGTAATGCTCCGAAGTCTGGGAAAACTGCTTACTGTAATTCTCCAAAACTGAAGAAAATTGCCCATTGTAGTTCTCCAAAATCGGAGAATTTTGACTAGTGTGGCTCTCCAACATCGGAGAAAATCACATAATGCTCCTGCAAATTTGGAGAAGATTGTCTATTGTAATGCTTCGAAATCGGAGAAAAGTGTTTACTATAGTTCTCCAAAATTGGAGAAAATTGTCTGCTGTGGTTCTCCAACATCGGAGAAAATCACATAATAATCCTGCAAATTTGGAGAAGTTTGTCTACTGTGGTTCTTCGAAATCGGAGAATTTTCACTAGTATGGTCCTCCAACATCGGAGAAAATCACATAATGCTCCTGCAAATTTAGAGAAGATTGTCTATTGTAATGCTCCGAAATCGAAGAAAAGTGTTTACTACAGTTCTCCAAAATTGGAGAAAATTGTCTGCTGTGGTTCTCCGAAATCGGAGAAAAGTGTTTACTACAGTTCTCCAAAATTGGAGAAAATTGTCTACTGTGGTTCTCCGAAATCGGAGAAAAGTGTTTATTATAGTTCTCCAAAATTGGAGAAAGTTGTCTACTGTGGTTCTCCGAAATCGGAGAATTTTGACTAGCGTTATTCTCCAATATCGCAGAAAATCACATAATGATCCTGCAAATTTGGAGAAGATTATCTACTGTAATGCTCCGAAATCGAAGAAAAGTGTTTACTATAATTCTCCAATATCGCAGAAAATCACATAATGATCCTGCAAATTTGGAGAAGATTATCTACTGTAATGCTCCGAAATCGAAGAAAAGTGTTTACTATAATTCTCCAAAATTGGAGAAAATTGTCTGCTGTGGTTCTCTGAAATCGGAGAAAAGCGTTTACTATAGTTCTCCAAAAGTGGAGAAAATTATCTACTGTAGTTCTTCGAAATCGGAGAATTTTGACTAGCGTTGTTCTCCAATATCGAAGAAAATCACATAATGATCCCGCAAATTTGGAGAAAATTGACGCTATCAAATTTTTCAAATTCGGAGAAAGCTTCAATCAAAATTTTTTAGAGCAGGGGGGGTGCTCGCCCCTATCACCCCCCCGGTCGCGCCGTCCCTGCTATCTAATTATCTATCTATTTAGCTAATCACTCTATCCATGTATTTATCTACCTATTTATTTATCTATTAATCTATAGATAAATAGATAAATAAATGGGTAGATAAATACATGAATATATCACAGGCAAAATTAAACTTAAACAAAATTTGTTTTTAATGAGGCGCGAGACTACGAAATGATTTGTATATTAATAAACGTGATTTTTGCAACAAACATTTTGACTGCGTCAACATCGTAAAACGATATTGGAAAATATTTTTATAAACAAGCAGTCATTCATTGATTCAGTCGAACTAGTGTCTCTTGCTAAATATAAAGTTAAACTTTAACTTAGAGCGCTATTCACTTTTCGTTTTTTGGTCGGTTCAGATCGCCTACGAATCATTATATCAAAAGATAAGTATTTGATAAAAAAGAGACTTCTTTAAAGAGAACTTTCATATCTCCCTTTTTGTCGAAGCAATTAAAATGTCAATGCACGACACTGATGAACTTCTCAACTGCCTGTGCTCCGTTAGTACTCAATAAAGAATAGCGGCGAACGTTGCATCTCTCTAGACTTGAATAGATTTCAGTTGAGATCACTGGTGAACTCTACATTATCCCCGGTTTCAATAGATTTTAATAGAAAACACCGGCAATCTCTATAGCTTCCTAAACTTGAATAGATTTTAATAGAAAGTACTGCCGATCTCTAGGTTGGAAATAATTGTACATTTTCCACGTTTTCCTATTCTCTGCTTTATATATATTATAGATATTCAGTAATAATAGTTAGTTTGAAACAGATTAAAAACACTCTTCACAACTTCTGCTCGTCTTGCAATCATCTGCTCTAAAAAAAATTACAAGAATAAGTTTATCATAAAAACTGTTGTGAAACAGATTATAAGAATAAATTTAAAATCTTAATCATTAAATCTTTACTTCTTTTTTTGGTTAGAAGAGTAATTTCTATAAATGTAAGTAAAATGAACGTGTTTTGATCAGATGATCAAAACTATCGATATTTCCTTTATAACAACCACAACCTTAAAAAAATCTGTTACTCTTTTTTGGTCAAAACAAAAAACTAAAGATTATTAAATTAAAATAAATTCTATCAAATAAACTCGCGCACGCTTCAATTTCTTAAAAAACATTATATTTGAATGGGAGAATATTAGCGAACTCTACATCTTCCTAAACTAGATTAGATTTCAATAGAAGAATACTGCCGAACTATGTGTGCCTAAAACTTATTCAACTTTGTATAGACTATACTACTAAACTCTGCATTTTCCCAATATCTAATCTATATGAATACTAAACATTGGCGAACTCTACAACTTTCTGTAGTTTAACTGAAATCAATATACATCGTTAGTAAACTCAAAATTTCGTTATGAAGAGTACATTATGATACAAAATAAAATCAAATTTTGAATTCATGAATAATCGAGATATTTTTAATTTTTTTTAATGAAATGAAAGTTAAAACACTTGGTTTAATTTTGCCTAAAAGCTCAACTTTGACTGACACAGATACATTCATCTCTCGGTCCACCTACTTGTCCAACTATTTACTTATCCATCTATCTTTCTACCTATGTATCTATCAATCTAGCTTCATACATATTTATTTATGTCTATATATCTATCTACCCATGTAACCAAAAAAAATTTTAAAAAAATCATTTTTTTTATGATGAAACTGGCATAAAAATCGCTGTTTTCCATTTTTATCGATTAAAATGAAAATTTTCATCAGTTGCATTTCATGATTTTGATTTATAATCAAAATTATCAAATGACATTGATAAAAAAATTAATTTTTAACCAAAGTCATTTGATGATTTCGATTAAAAATCAAAATCATCAAATGCAACTGATAAAATTGTTGATTTTAATCGATGAAAATGAAAAGTATCGATTTATATCTCTATTTCATTAAAAAAATGTCATTTTTTCGTGTTTTTTACGTGAAAGTCATCATTTTTGTCACGTTTTGATTACATGGGTAGAGTAATAAAGTTAATTATTGCTGCTAGAAAACTAGGGCACGAGATTTTATGTGTCCTTACATATAGAGTTCTCTCACAAAAACATTGAAAATGGTATTTATAAAGACTGATGTCGACATAAGCTCTAAACTCATCATTTTTCTGATGAATTTTGTTAAAACACATCGTGACACATGATGTATTTCATGACAAAGTCATTCGATGAAAAAGTAATGAAAATAATCCAATTATTTTGATTAAAACTCAAAATCATAAAATGCAACTGATGAAAATTTTCATTTTAGCCGATTGAAATTGAAAACATCGATTTTATGCCGGTTTCATCATAAAAAATGTCATTTTTTCTTGTTTCTTACTTGAAAGTCATAATGTTTTGCCATGTTCTCTTTCTCATAGAGAAGGGTCTTAGAAACATAAATTGTTTGCTTGATCGCATGTCCGCATGAGGTGAAAAAAAAATATTCTATTAATATTTTCTATAAAGCTTAACGAAAAGGTAATCTAGGCTGAGGAACTCGAATTTGATGTTAGTTTTTCGAAATTTTTTTCGGGTCCATTTTTTTACACAAAGGATCACTTTTTTTGCAAAAGAAAATGTTTCTCTTTCTCGTAGAAAAAAGTCTAACAAGAATAAATTGTTTGCTCGCTTGATTAATTAATTGTATGCCCGCACCTCATTGACTGGCCCAAAATGAAGTAAAGATAGAAAAACGTTTTTTTTTATAAGGGTTGACTGAAGGGTAATCGAGGTCAAGAAACTCGAATCGGATGTTAGTTTATCAAAATTTTTTTGGGTTTACACAAAGAACCACTTTTTTACAAAAAAACTTTTTTTTATAAGGGTTAACCGAATGGTAATCGACGACAAGGAATTCAAATCTGAAGTCATTTGCATGAAAACTTTTTTAAGCTCAATTTTTTAAACAAACGACAAATTTTTAACAAAAAGCATTTGTTTTTATAAAGTTTGGTCAACGGCAGTTGAGGTCGAGGAACTTGAATCTGATTTCAGTTTTTTTTAATTTTATTAATGAATAGCTTGACGGTAGTTTAGAAACACGATTTCTACGAGAAAGAGCTGAGCGAGTCTTTAGACGAGCATTACTTGTTTTGATTACGTGGGTAAAGTTATAGAACAATAATCGTGCAAAAGTAATGAAAGTAACATAGTAAATTTGATTATCCCGAAGTAACTAAAGTCATAAGACGAAAATGTTGCAAAAGTAATGGAAGAATATAATGATTTCGATATTCGTAGATAATCCAAGTCATGAAATGAAACTGATGGAAAAGTAATGAAACTAACGTAATGATTTTGGTTGTTTTCGAGAAAAGTAAAGTCATGCAATTTTTTTGTTGAAAATTTTGAAAATCATCATTTAAATGATGAAAATTTTGAAAGTAACCATTTAAATGTAATTTTTTTGGTTATTTAGTTACATGAGCATTATGCTTTATTCTTACAATAGTGGACATATTCTTTCTTGATTCATTTTTATATCAAAATTTTACACATCTTGAAATTGAAGGAACTTGCTCTAGGTATGCTACGAACATGTACTGTAACAACAAACGTGTATCGTTCACAACTGCTTTATTTCATGAATATTCACCGTATATATACATCGGTCACGAGAGAGATATATCCACAAGAAAGTAACAATAGAGATAGAAGAAAGAGAATAGAAGACAGCAAGGTCAGATAAAGGTTAGCTAAATGTTAGAAGGAAGTCAACAAGAGGTGATATATAGATATCGGCACATGTACCATTTTAAATTTGTTAGTTTGGCAATGAGACTTTTAATATGATTGGAATATGTTTAGTCGATTTAACTGACAACATAAACATCTCTATTGTTAGGAATAAATTGTTACAAACTGTCATAGATGCTTTACTTACTATTTTTAGTATTATTAACAAATCAGAGCTGCCGGCCTGACAGATGCCTGGTGGTCTGCTAGGCCAGGCCTCCTGTCCAGGCTGAATTTTTAAAATTTGGCTTGGCCTGATCCAGGCAACCAATATATCCCATCTGGTCCCAGGCCAGGCCAGGCTATGAAAACACACAGTCCATCTCGGTCTGACCCCCAGGTAGAGTGAGGCTAAACCAGACCAGTCCAGACTGGAAAAAAGTGGCCTGTTGGCAGCTCTGTAACAAATCTATCATAATTCATATTTAATCTGAGAGATGTTGCATTATTTTATAGTAGGGTAAAACCATGGAGACCCAACCACTTTTTTGGAAAAATGTTTTTTTATCAACTTTTTTCTGCTGGTTAGACCGGTATGCAGTAGAAAATAAGTTTGGCCGAAAAAAACTCCAAGGTAGTATTTGATATAACAGAGATCCAAGGTGATTTGTCGGAACACCTATAGGCAGACTCGATTACTATGGTTATTCCCATGTTTCGAGCTGATATTTTAGGTATAGATAGGCAGCTACTAGACAAGCAAAACCTCCAAAGGATTTCTATTTTGGATGAATTCTCGCTGAAATAGTATATTTTTAAGAAAAACAATTTTTACGCAATCAGCAAGAAACTATATTTTTCAAAAAAAATCTATATACATCACTTTACTTTAAAACGGGCTATTTCAGCGAGAATTCATCCAAAATAGAAATCCTTTGGAGGTTTTGCTTGTCTAGTAGCTGCCTATCTATATCTAAAATATCAGCTCGAAACATTGGAATAACCACAGTAATCGAGTCTGCCTATAAGTTTTCCGACAAATCACCTTGGATCTCTGTTATATCAAATACTACCTTGGAGTTTTTTTCGACCAAACTTATTTTCTACTGCATACCGGTCTAACCAGCAGAAAAAAGTTGAGAAAAAAATGTTTTTCCAAAAAGTGGTTGGGTCTCCATGGATTAACCCAGTAATCAAATGATTCATGCTTAAATGAACTTATCTAACTATAAGTTTTCGAATGAAATTCATCTTTTTTAAATATAAATGTGATTTTCTTTTTATATTATCTTTCCTAACAAATCTTTCCTCTTGAGAATAGCTATAATTACAATAAGATAAACAGTAATAAAACTTCATTCTTACCTTGTCGAGCAACATAAATTGAAAATATAATAAGAGCTGCTATCACAAATACCATTATTATACATAGTAGAATGAACTTGAAAGAACATCGAATTCGTGATACCAAATTTATTCTAAGGAAGAAAATTCTAAATGAACAATGAAATGTAAATAAATAAAACGTACCGAGATAGTACATTCGTAGATATTGGTTGTATAACAAAAACAGGATTGTTAACAGTTGTATTAACTATTTCAACGGGAGTTATTTGAGAAGAAACAGATTGAATAATGTTGACTCGTCTCGTTCGATGTTTATACACTTTGAATATAATTCGAACAAGTTTAGGACAAATCCATTTGAGAAGAATTGTAAGCCCAACTTGAAGACCAAGTAAAATATTTACTGTATAGAATAGATTAAAATGTTCAATATAGGTATATGTACATGATAAAGGTAAACATTGTTCGAAATACGATGGATAGTTAATTGTTGTTGACCATTGTTCAACAAATAAATTGTTAATAAGTTCAGCTATTGTAGTATTAACTGAGAATCGACTCATTGTTATTGATAAAGGAATAAGAGAATTTGTATAGTTAGTATATTGATGAATAAGATTAATACATGAAATATCATAAAAACATTCAAGTGTTGATGCACGAAATGATTCACTTGGTATACAACCTATTTTCAAACCTTTGATTGAAATCATTTTAGAAGAATCTATATCAATAAAATTTGCTTGACTTGTACAATTTGGATGCAAATCACAGGAACAGTTGTCATCGTAGATAAAAGCTCGAGTAGGTGTATATTTCATACCAGAGCCAAATGGATAAAAAACATATTCAAAATTTGTTCCATAGATTGACATAATACTATTTCCATGATTTATATTTCGAATTAATGAAAGTATACGATTGAATGTTTTAGGACCATTTAATTTAATCTGTTCAATCAATAAATCAACATGTGCGTGAAAATTTGTTTTTGATAGAAGTTGACTAGTCACTAATAATGAACTAAGAAATTGACTTACAGAATTATTCACTGTTTTCATTGAAAGATTACATAATCCTTGAAGAAATTGTAAATGAGATGAAAGAAAACGACGATAATCGGTTCTCGTATAAATAGAGAGATCAGAAACAAGACCAGATATTAGATTATTTCGCCATTCATCCGAAACAAATGAACTCGAACAAATCTGTAATTAATGAATGAGAGAATATTAGAAACTTTTGATTTTTAACTATTGTTAGAAGATTTTAGAAGAAAATTTTAATAAAATATAGATTCTTTCATTTTAGTAAAGCATCGAACATATCCATCGTGATTTTTTTCTCAATTTCGCTTCTTTGTCTGCGTATATAATCTTAGATGCTGTTATCTGTTGTTTGAAAGAAGATTAATATGGAAAAAAAATTTCATCTCTGAACAGAATGAAATAGAAATCTACGAATTTTACCATTTAAAAGAGGAGATTAAGGAACACTAATTTAGATGGAAATAGAGATTCTTCAAATGTTTTCTAGATAAATTTAGTGAGTAACATTTGAAAATGTTAACGATTTTAGCAGAGAAAAGTTTTTGTCCTATTTTGTCTTTAAAAAAATCAATAAAATGGAATAATAACTATTTCATCTTTTGTACAGGGTGTCCCAAAAGTTTCTTTCACTTAAATTTTTCGTTTTTCTTTACTATTTAATTTAATTTCATCGACTTATTTTTTTTTAAATGATAGATGGATACATCAAATTTTTTTTTATACGATCAAATTTTCGAAACACTGTTCTAAGATATTATCTTTTAGCAAACTAGGAAACAGATTTCTATTTCCAGAAAAATAGCGGATGTAGCACATTGTATTTCAACCTTCATTCACTTAATACATTGTATTAAAAAAGTAATATATACCAGAAGATAGAGCGTGAAAAGCCCTACAGTTTACATAAGACTATTTATTCTATATTTACATTTTTTATATTCAAAATGAACAAAATTTTGAGTGATTAAATTTGGACTATGTGAAACAGACGTTATTTTTAGTGGACGAAGAGTTCATTTTTTGTTACTTTGTCCTTTTATCAATCGATACACTTTATTTAAGAAAAAAAACAAAATATACCACAAGATGCAGCGTGAAAAGCTCTACCATTTGCGATGCATAGCTTATTTTATATATGCACCTTATGTGTTCAAAATATCGTATGATTAATGTTCGCCGCTACGAAAATGTCAGTTTCTTTTTACACGCGCGGAATTCTTTTTTTTCTTGTTTCATCCATGAAATAAACTGTTCTTTGTAAATTGTAGAGCTTTTCACGCTCTATCTTCTGGTACATTTTGTTTTTCTGATACAATGTATTAAATGAATGAAAGTTGAAATATAACGTACAACCATTCAACTTGCCACATTCGTTATTATTCTGAAAATAGAACTCTATTTTTTCGTATTTCACTGAAAGACGATATCTTAGAACAGTATTTAGCAAATTCGTTCGTATAAAATAAAATTTGATGTATCCATCTATCATTTAAAAAAAAATAAGTCGATGAAATTTAATTCAATAGTAAAGATAAACGAAAAATTTAAGTGAAAGGGACTTTTGGAGCACCCTATAAAAGCTCATGACCTTTTGTCAAACTCATTGAAAATTAAAGCTCTGCCTATAGAATCTGGAGAATACGTGAAAAAACTTTAATTTTTGCCTAGATTTACGTTTCTTGATCTCCTCTGCTAAATGATGAAAAGCGTAAGTTTCTATTCCTTTTCGTTGGAACATGAAAAATATCTTTTCCAATGGTCTTCTTTCTAAAAATAGATAATAATATGTACGTGAATATATGTCCGTACATGTTGTGCATAGTAGTGTATGTAAGGATTCTGAATCGTCGTCCATAAGACTTCTCCAATATATTCGTGAACTTTAGTCATTGGCGAATGTCCCATTGGCAATAATTTTACTAACGAAGATCCGTTAACTCTGTTTATGATACATTTCCACACTAGACTTGGAAGCGGATTCACTACTCTTCACTAATTCTTACCGTTTTTTTTTTTTAAATCTTGAAAAAATTTTTAAGTCACAAAAACTTGCCTATTTTGCTCGTTCTTAACGATTTTCATTAGTTTAGTGATAAGGAAATATGAGTTTGTACGTTTTTAACTAAGAAGTTTTCAACCATTGTTGAAGTTTCAACTCTAAATGTTCATTAATATATTCATCACAGAATGAGAGCCTCAACGTTTGTTGAGTAGATTTTCTTATACATACACAAAACTTGTCAGACATTTGAAGATGATATCGATTTACGGAATAGGTTTTCCACCTTTAAATTTTGAGCTCATTTGTCTGGTCTATTTTTGAAATACTCTCACAGAGTCTCAATTAACTGGTACTTTCCAGTTCTCGTTTTCGTAACAAAGTATTAGAAAAAATACGTTCTTCTCCGAAGATCGTGTCAGTAATCGCTATCAAGTAACTATGAAAATGCTTAAATATCAAAACACCTTGTTCAGGAATGTTGATATGAAAAATTCTACATTTTTAGCTCAGTTCACCTAACATTTTGTAGTAGCATCCGTTTGATGGGTTGAAATCTTTTTGAGATGTGTCAAATAATTATTTCAAATAAAAAACGGATCTAACTTGACATTTATAAAGTACAGCCTACGAAAAAAATTCTGGGACACTCAAGAATGGCTCCCCAAAATCTTATATTGTCATTCAACTTAAGGGACCCTGTGGGATAAGGTAACATACTTATAATTGACAAACCTAACATACCGCCTTGCAGAGAATTTCAAGGCGCATCGAATGGTATATAATAAGTCTATTTTTTAAAAATTCTAGGCGGAGTTATAATTAATTTACTAATGGAGAAAATTTTGGAAAACCATTCTTGAGTATTTCAGAATTTTTTGCCCCACCTGTATTTTTTTTCTTTTAGAATATTGTCTTTCGGAAATTGTGGATAACAATACGCAAATGCTGTGCGATATTCTGTGGAATTTTTGATCCGATTTTTTGTAATTTTCCTGAGTTTCGACTAAGAGAACTATATCACTGAAGACTGAGCGTAACGGTAATATGAACACAGTCTTTGAACAGCTCAATAAACCTTCATCAAATTTTTAGTCCAGATGGGTAAATACAAGAGCTACATAACGATTGGTTTTCCAGCCCATAGGGATCTTTGGTTCTTGAGTTATAGGGCTCACAATAGTATGAGCTGCTGTTCATCATAACTCCTCTCCAACTCAATCTATAAAGGTCAGGTTGATGTCGCTAATCTACGTATCTCATATAGTATATGTACATAAATATTCAGTATCACATCTCTTGTATCGATTAAAATATGGAGCGCATACTTATGACCAACGGCTATGTCCCAGAACATTCTTCTGCTGGACAATTTTTTATTCTGTGTTTTGTACATTAAAAACAAAAGTTTTGTGTTTGCATGTTATAATATGAAAGCTTTACCAACAACTCTATTCACCGCACGTGTGAAATTTAATTTGAATGAGATATTGAAATTTGAGAAGCCATTCTTGAGTGTCCCAGAATTTGTTTCGTGGGCTGTAATTATAGCACTAGTGGAAAAAGTCAGCCATAATATAGTTAGATATGGGTCAGTATTAGTTTTCTTGAATTTTTAGTCAAATTGTTGAAAACAAATCTTGGTTCATCCTTAATATTAACACCTAAAATACGGTAGACTAAACCAGTAACTGTTACTATTGGAAACTTGAAAATTTATGAATTTAACAGTATATATCTCTACTAGAATGTCGTAAAAGACTCTTTCTACAATAAAGTGATTATTCAGTTGATGCATAAAATACACTAGTCTTCCGCCGATAAAGTCGTCAGTTCTGACCATCCGGCTTTCACCGGTCTAATCAGAAGTTTAGACCAGCCATTTCGGTCCAATAAAACTAGACCAGTTCGAAATATGGTTCACACATGATCTCTGCTAGTATCTGTTCGTGCGATGGAATTATAATTTTTTTAAGTCAAACTTGTATTCGTATTTACCGGAAGCTTTTAATTTCATCATCTGTTTTCGTTAGATCATAATAATTTTTTCTTACCTGATGGAATAATGGTTCAATTTTGACATATCGATCATATGTTGATGCAATCAATGAACATGAACATTTCAAATTATCACCATAATCTTGTTTAAGTTGATTGTATATATTAAACGATGGTTTATCGAAAGTTTCCGTGAAAGTATGAGATTGAGCAATGGTATATAAGGTGAGAATGACCATACAAACAGCGAGTAAGGTAAAGTAGAGACGAGTAGCCCATTGATTAAGACGTTTGGCTGTTATTCGATCAACAATACTACCGAACTCTCGCAAAGGAAATATTTTTAGTTCGACTATAGTGTTGTACAAAAGCTTAGCCAATTTCTGTATGATTATTTTCAGTCGATTGAACCACGTTGAACGAACTAAGCATACAAAAACAATACTTTTATTCTCTTCCTCTCTCCATAAACTAAATACAACACTTGGATTGTTCAAACCGGTAAACTGTTTAAATAAGGATGGGAGCGCATAGGACCATAAATCGGTACATTGGCATTTTTCTTTCTAAATCCTATTGAATTTTATATCAATAGAAAGAGCATATTGAGACGAGCATTTTGATACTAAAATTATGATAGTTTAATCGATTTTTAAAAGCTGACACCTACTAACAAAATTGCTCATTTTTAGTTATTTCTTAAATAAATGATGTCTAAATAGTAGGTTCAATTTTGTAATAAATACATAAGCTAAAATGAAACTTAAACAATGAATTTGATAGCTCTTGAATAGAGCTTCAATTCTGTATATGAATTACCTATGGATTACTCAGTTCAGTAGGATTCGATACAAAATTATTAGTAAAGATTGTAATTTTTATATTCAAACAAATGTCAGATTTAAAATCAACGTTAAAAGTTGAGTCGACCTATATATAATTCAAATCTTTTAAAAATTTCCCATATTCTTCGAAAAATTTGCTCTAACTCCCTCCTCAAGGATATCTTCATAACACCTTAAAAAAATCATGTCTTTTGAAAAGACTATATACACAGTATATTTGTAAGTATTTTTCTTTTATTACTATTATTAAGGTTGAAGCACTTTGTTTCACCAGTCAAATTCCCGTTAATGAGATAGATTATATTCGAGATGTTATGTAGGTATCCCTGAGGAGGGAGTTAGAGCGAATTTTTCGAAGAATATGAAAAGTTTTTAAAAGATTTGAATTATATATAGGTCGACTCAGCTTTTAACGCTGATTTTAAATCTGACATTTGTTTGAATATAAGA
>JAJEKB010020660.1:621983-645891 GCA_022393335.1 Macrotrachela quadricornifera
ACTATATTTTTAAAGAATTGAATTGTTCCATTTACTTCAGATTGTACTTGTATTTCAGGAAGAAGATAAATACTAGTAAATTCATTATTATCAATATCAATTTGATTTTGAAACATTGTGTCTTGAGAAAACGAACAAAGACTTGACAAAAGTTTAAACTAAATCAAAAGAAAGATAAATAAAATAAACATTTTTGAATATATTATTTAATTAATATTTCAGTGAAATCATTTCGACATATTTCATTGATGAAAACAATTCACTTTAAAGTAATCTTATGAATTAAACTGATTTTCAATAAATTTTCTAGTGAATAGTATTTTTCTAATGATAATTAACTTATAGTTTCTTCGAATATTATAATCCTCTAAAATGTCCGATGATTTTAAGTAAGACTATTTCTATTTTATAGATTATACCAGCTGAAGAACAGATCTTAAGTCAAATGAATGTGTAGGGATGAAAATTGCTATGCAAAGTAGAAAATTCTATTACTTCTGTACTTTAAAACATATGTTAGTATAAAAAAAAGATTGCGATGATAATCCTATAAAAAGAAGCAATTCTGATTCTGTTCTCGGTTTCAAAAAGACTGGAACCGCTGATTCCTACTTCTAACTGATCAAATGTTTTGCACGGGTGAAATGCCTTCAAATTTATAAAAATACTAATGGAGATACCCGATGATAGTTAAAAAAAATGCAACGTTGCAAATTCTACATATCTGGAAAAAAAAGTTCTATCAACTCCTTTCAGCCATTGTTCATGCGTGTCAGGAAAAAGTTGGAATCTAAGTCCTATGTCATCTATCTTTGCTTTGGCATTTAACTAATGCCATTTTAAAGAACTCTCTGAGTAGATGTTCTGAGTCGAAATGCATGTATAGTCAGACTCTTCGATCCCAATTTCCATTAAAGAAGAAAATAGATGTCGGCTACATCACAAACCCACTTCTAAGTTTACTTTCAATCTTCATTTTAATCTTTGTTCTGGTTTCATCTTAATTGGATTCCAGCGCAATTTCAATCCCGATTCGATTATGACCTCGCTGCAGATGGTCTTCTGATTCTGTCCATATCGTGATGCTATGGTTACTCTAGTCCAATCTCGATATCGTCCTGATTCTATCCCACTTTAGTCGAAAACGGAATTGAAACCTCATCTAGCCTCAGGCTCATTGCATCTATTCCAAGACAACAAATTTCGTAACATTACTGAGAGATGTTCATCACACATTAGTCGTGATAGTATGCCAAGTAGCAGAACCTTTATAAAAACATATAGATTATTATTTCTAATAGAAAACTATTGGTTGAGATTTGAGGTAAAACCTGATTATGATTCTGTTCTCTTTTCTGCAAGTGAATCACACTCCTAAGCATCCTTTATTGAGGTCTGTTCAATCCTTTCCAAGTTGCTTTATAAAAGAAAGTCTCTTTGAAACATGTTTTTCTTGTTGTGAAACATTATTGTCAAAAGCTTGACCAATTGAATATTACTGACCATTCGAATATGCGAAAATCTGGTCGATCGAAGAATAGATCAATTAAGCGTGAGTGTACTTCTATACTCTACTTCCTCTTGTGTGCAATCATGGCAAGCTCAGTCTATGATCTCCATTTAGTCTCGGTTGATTTATAACACAAATATCTCCTAGATGTCCCTGATAAGAAGTTTACTGTGATATTTCTATCATGAAGTCATCCACTATCATGAATATAGAAGGTTTCAATCAAGCAGAAGCTTTTCATTCACGAACAGTGCACAAAATAGAAAACATAAAACACCCGATCGCAACTCTGAGAAAATTTTTGAAAAATTGGTAAAAATTGTAGTACACTATGATGTGAGTGAAACTTCACTCACTCCATCATCTATCCCTCTCGTCATGCCAATCCTTTCTTAACCTTCCTCTGGGCCTAGGGAAATACAAATTATCAAAAATTGCAATTTGTCAAAATCTAGATGAAACTTCACTCAGAGCTCCCTCACTCATTCCCTGTTCATGCCAATCTCCTCTTGACCTTCGTCTAGACCTAAGGAAATATCATGAAAAGTTGGTGATGCTAGCTATTACAGGGACTAAATGCATAGCGAAGAGACACACAGATAAACATTCTTCTTTATATATGTATATAGATTATCAATCAATTAATTACACTACGATGTATAATTAATCTCAATTAAATTTTGTTTATAGAAAAAAAATTTTTTAGACTTTATACATGATATAGATTATGTATCGAAATGTATTACCTGAGAATTAGCTGTTGTTCGAAAATCCGCCGGTCCATATTTATTTGCATCTAATACATACATTGCCTCAATCCATTGTTGACTAACAAAAGTACTCAAACAAACAGGATGAAATGTAATTGTATTGATTACGAATTCTTTATAAGTAATTCTGGCTTTTGAACATGGACATGAAAGAGTATCAGCATGTTTAAAATAAAGTTCATTGAAAATTACAGGAGTTATTTCAGATATAGTAATTGTTTCAGATTCTGGTTTCACCAAAATACTGTAGAAAAGAATATAGAGACACACTAAAATTAAATAAATAAAACATACAAATCATTTAAATTTTTATAGAATTGTTTCATTTTGATTAGAATTTTTTACATATTTTTATTTGAGATCCTTCAATAAATAATTAGATTTAGATTTGCTTAATTTGAAAAATGCAATATTTAGATAAAACACAAAGAATAATATAATATCAAATTACATGAAGAGTTATATATTGAAATGTTATGTCATTTTTCATTTATTCATTTTAAAAATAAATTATTATTGAAATCAATATCTGATTGTTTTAATGATCTACCACTGTTGTCTTAAATATATTTAACCCTTTGATTACGGATCATCCATATATGGGCTATGAACTTTTGCAGATATTATGCTCAATATAGTATCATTTAGACTTATCGAAAGGATTCCTCTTTTTTTTCTATTGTTGGCAACATTATTGTGTCATCACTTCACATTACTATTTGTATATATGCTCTCTCTTGCCTTCTAACGTGTTGATTTCTTGTATGCTATCTGATTTTAGTAAATCTGATTTATTATCTTTCATTTCGCTTTCAACAGATGTCTTCGTATAAATTAAACGTCAATTCTATAATAGAAACAACTCACATCTTTGTATATATATATTCTCATCGAATCGAAGTAAATCTTATTACTCTTTAAGTCTCTATACGAACATTTTATTATTCATATTTATTAGAAAAAACTTTTTCCCGAATATATGAATGTGTACAAATAATGATCCACATGACATTCTGATGAAAAGCGAGTAATATTGAAGGATGGGTGACAGATTCCTTTGAAGATTATCATACTTTAAAGCACTTTTAAATGCTCTTCTATACTAATAAAACTTATGACACTCTATTGTAGAACAAATAATAAAAGATTCTTCTATAGAAAAAGAAGCCCGTAACCAAAGAGTTAATTAATTACGTTTGAATAGTTAACGAGTGGCGAACATTAAATGGACTTCCCAGTATTTTGCATTTTTTTACTTATAATTCGGCATAAACAAAAACATTTTTTTATGGAAAGATTTCTTGTTAAATTCTCTACAAAACATACAGATTTTTTAATTTCAAATAGGTTTCATTATTTCATTAAATGCGATAAAGTCGATTTGTGCTGAAAACGCAACTTTCAAACAAAAAACTTTTAATACATAGTTCTATAAGAAGTGAATGAAAACAGACACAAATTATTCAGAAAAGTTTTCTTTCATAAGAAAGTTTTTGTAGAGTTGTCTGCGCTGATTATTTTAGTAAAAAAATCTTTTGAATTTCATTGATAAATGACGATGTTATAGTTGAAATACTAAACAACCTTCAAAAGCAACTTTTTCTGGTCAATAAGCATGAAAAGTCGATTAGTATATCTCAAAACGACTATACTGTGGAGATATATGAGATAATAAGTTTTGTAGAGGAAAGTCTGCTCTACAAAAGCCTTTAAGCAATTTTTCACATACACTCGAATTCTATGAATAAATCTCCTTAGAACATTGTATCGAGTATTTTCCTGAAAAACAGAAGTTATCGTCTGTTGTATCGTATATAATGTTACATGGAGATTTCTTCAAAGTATTTAAATGTATTTGACAATTCAACTACACTGTGTTATAGAGCAAACTTTCCTCTACAAAACCCACTGAGTTACATTTCTTCACAGTACAGCAGTTTTGAGATATGCCAGTTGTACCAAAAACTTCGTGTTTGAAAGTTGTGCTTTTGGGACAAATTGATTACATCGCATTTTAGGAAATAATGAAACCTATTTGAAATTAAAAAATCTGTATGTTTTGTAGGGAATTTAACAAGAAATCTTTCCATAAAAAAATGATTTTGTTTATGCCGAATTATAAATGAAAAAAATGCAAAATATTAAGAGGTCCATTAAATGTGCGCCATCTGTTATTTAATTCTTTTCATATGATAAGAGAAAAAGTTACCGAGAATTTTCAGTAATTCATAAAAAAAATTAAAGAAGCATAACCAATCATAGTCTCATGAATAAATAGTTGGAGCGATAGTTGAGTCTTTTCTCTTATTCTTACTGAATCTTATCATACTTTCATGTTCACCCTCATCCACGTTCTTATCTATCTTCTCACTCTCATTCTCAGTCGCTATCTTGAGAATGTAGTAATATTGAGTAAGGATAAGCTGAAGACTGATAGAAGAAGCTAAAGCGTCGAGACTCATTCTATTAGTGCACCGAATACATAACCAAATATATATGTGATCTTTTATATGAAAAGTTTTTATCTCCATAAAAAACAATAATCGAAAAATTTTGATCTAATCAATACTACAAGGTTCTTCTTTTATCCAAATGTTTCTCTCTTTTGCCTATTTTCTACTTATTTCAATTTCATTATTTTTTACACTTTTTGTTTTTTATTAATATGCATTATTTGTTCTATTATCTGATAACTATCTAAATTTAATAATAAAATCATGAGTCAAAAGAATAGTGCAACAAAACTGAATATTTCTTTCAATTACACGTTATCATGTACAGAAATTTATAAATATATATTTATCTTAATGAATGGTTATTTACAAATAAAAATCCAAAGTCATAAAACTATATCAAATACTTTGATTTACTTATGAATAACTTTCTTTTTATTTATTGCTTTTGTATTATAAATTTCAAAAGATATTATGAAACTTTTTTTGTGAAGAAAAAGAAAATCTTCTATTTATATTTTTTGTTTTATTTTTAAAAAAGATTGTGATGCTTATCGTTTGTCAAATATTAGAATATAATAGCAGTCATTCATATTCAATTAGCCTTTCAAAAAAACTTCTCTAGGTCTATTTCATATTTTGAAAACCGGTAATTAATCGCAGGTCTATCAGTCCAACGAACAGTTTCGTTTACGGCAATAAATCACTGGTTTTTCCGGTTAACGACAGTTAACTGACAATATCTGTCCATTTTCTAATGTTTTTTCTTAGTAAGTACAAATAGGTAATTAATGTTTTTTATCAGTAAATCTGTGAATTTTACATTTATTTATTAGTTTATCAATATACAATAATGTGGACGTGTTAAATTCATTTGAATAGTCAGAAAAACTTGAAAATGTTTCATAGCTATTTATTTCATATCAAAATATATAAATATAGAGTTCAGATAATTGAATGATTTTAGAGAATAGAAATAAGTAACACTTAATCATAGTAATGATCTCAATATTTTCTCTAGTTTTCTGTTCAATTAACCATTGGAAAACGTTCATACATATAGTGACTTTCCACTACAACTGATTTGATCATGTGCAACATGAAATTTTTGTATTATACCTCTATTTTTATCTAATTTGAAAATTCTAAAATAAAAACTTGCATTTGACTTACCCATGAGAAGAAATGTATATAACCAAGTCGAATATTTTTGTTGTTTAAGAACAGTTATTGGATCCTTTGGTTCATCATCATTATCATCATATTCATTTTCTTCGGGAATAAAAAGATTGTAATTTCGTAAGTGTTGGTAAAACCAATGGAATAAAACTTTGATCTTCATCATAGCAAAATAAATAAAATTTTCGAAAAATGGACTGCGCCTTCTACAATCTCAAAACCAATTAGAGCGTTTTTGTTTGAGAAATGAAATTTCTTTTAAGAGAATAGCAACAAATGTATGTTAAGCATGTAACAGAATTTCTAGAATAGAATAAATTTTTATAAAACTGTTGCTGAGTATTGAAATGTTACAGGTCGAAAAACTTTTATTTGAAATTAATTACAAAGAATCTTTAGTGGAATAAATGAGTTTCTTCTTGCTGGATGAGATATTTAAAAATTTATATAATCATCAGAGCAGACTCGAAAATTTTCTTGAATATCTATCTCTGTGGATAGTTTTTTTATTTAAAAATAGAAAAGAATTCTTGACTGATTAAACCTTTATGTGTTTAAATGTTGTGTCAAATTTCATAATAGATTATAGATATCAAGTATATAAACAAATGATGAAAAAATTCATTAGTGTATCACAATTTGGATGACACATCGAGTTTCTCAATCATTACCTAGTAGATTTTATTGACACTTTTATTTACGATTTTATCGCCTCAAATCTTTGATGTTATAACATTCTTATACTGCCAGTGCCAAAATATGATTGAGGAGTGAGTAGTTTCGAAAGCTAATTAGCTATATTTGCCCTTGCGGAAACACACAGCTAGTTTCTGAGTTTAGACCGTTAACGACAATCAAGGGAACGAGGGCACACCCCTAGTGTAGGAGTTCAAGACCCAAAAGTAGTCCGTAGTATACTAGTTGAGGTCTAAGAGTCTCCTCCTATTAAACCAGTTAAGGACGTATAGGAACCTTTCTAATACAGTACTTGAGAAGTCGAAAATATCTTTATAATATGGCAGTTGAACAACCAAGAGTATCCCCATAGTACACCACTTGAATATTATTTATCAATTCTATGAAGGACGTATTTTGATTAGTTGAATAAAGCGAACCAATCAGAGGTCGAACAAACACACAAACATCCCGTCACTTTCGGAATTAAGATTCTGACAACTATGAAGGGAACATTCGCGCGAATAACATCATGTTTTATGTGGACAACAATGGGGTAGCACTCTGCGGACAAACACATAAATACTCGGTCAATTTCGAGATTAAGACCCTGACTACAGTAAAGGAAATATCAAATACAAATGTGACAAAACATGTTTTTTTCTTCATGAGAGTGCTCCACGTAGGAAAAAACTTAAGTTCTGATGAAGTGCGAAATTTAAATATGGAAAGTAATCACTAATCAATACTGATTATCAGAATAAAAAGTAGCGTGCATCTAGGCGATCCATGAATCTCCTTGACTATTGATTTAAGCTATTGTCCTGCGGACAAATATACAAACACATAGTCGATACCAGAATTAAGATCTTCACTACAGTCAAGGAAATGGTTCATGAGGAGCGAAAAAGACGTAAGGGTACCTTGTAATATAGTGCTTGAAGATCTAACAATGCTCTCAACACATACCACTTGAAAATCTAAGGATTTTCCAGTAATGCTGTGCTTCAGGACCCGAGAGTAGTCCCACAATACAGTACTTGAGAATCTAAGGTTATTCTCACTGTATGATACATGAGGACCAGTATAAAATAAAAGTAAGTGGTCATTAAAGGAGATATTGAGAAAGGAATGAAGATACATAAGATACTTTAGTAATACGAAGAATACAAAGGATCCCGGGTTTCTCTGATCCACTTGTCCTCCTTGGTCATAACGCGGCTGCGGTAGATTTTCAGTGGCAATAGACATCTCTCATATAGACACATATATACTGCAATAAATATAACATTCATCCGTTGGTTTGACGAACTTTGAAAAAAAAACTCTTGCGACGTAGTCATATTGTTAACAACTGTTGTCTAATTTCTTTTGTGCAATACGACCTAAAAAGGAATGATGAAGTATATAAAGAAAAATCTGAACCCATCATCTTGTCCCTCTTCCACACAAATAATGAAAGACATAGCTGTGAAACCTGAAGTCTTCCGTAGAGCTAATGTCAAAAACATTTAAGCTTAAGATAACTGTCTTTCATTCTATTTTCATGCTCCTTGTAACATATTACGATTAGCATCTTTTACCATCAATACATGTAAAGAGTGTATCGGAATTTAAAAATCAAAACATATGTTGGCAAATCTAGTCATGTACTATTTAAGCTGTTACATCGTATTTTACGTTTTAATTTTGTAAGAATTGCCCTAACAGTTTTTTGTTTAATTATTGTTCGAAAGGGTGTCAGTTTCGTATTCCATTCTTGAGATTTTGAGATTTGTATGGGTTCCCTGTTCCGAAGGACTCGGAGCCCATACTAACTTTGTACAAGAAGGTCATTGAAAGCTATAGCAAGATTCGATTGTGTTTTAGAAGTGCAGAAAAATAGATTGTGAAGTGGCTTCCGAGTTCCCAGGAACGAAACCATTGAGAACTTGGAACCCTAACATCTCAAGTTGTTCTCATATAAAATTTTACGTTATGTATATATGAGCAAGAAACAAGATAATCTAGTAGAGATAAACAAAATTTTATCAATAATTATCGTCAATCACTCGTAAATTTGAATCATAGTGTAGTTTATTATAAAATATTACGAATTTCTTCTCAATTTTTGCTCATTATTCTGTTCAATATAACAGAAACGGTATTAACTCTAACATATATTTTTTCAAAGAAGCCGTTTTGAAACATAAAATTAGCTAAACAAATTCATTTGACTGTATCACCAAGTTCTGGAATTAAATATCAATTTAGTATTATAATACTTAATTGAATAATACTCTTTGCAATATGTTATTGAAAAGTTAAATCCTTATTTTTTTTTCTTTCTCCTTCCTGTAATAGTGGCCTTCGAGATTTTAAATGGTCTAAACATTGGAAATATTTATGGAAGATTTTATTAAATCCTAACATTTTTTGATAGTTTCAAGTGGCTCCAAAGATTTTCAGAGTTATTCATACTATTTTTAAGGAGATTTCAAGATTTTTACACTGTTAATAAATTAGAATTAAATAAATTCTTACCTTAATATCTTAAAACTTTGATAGCTTCACTATGTTAATACTGGTAAAGGTTTTCGAAAATTTAGAAAAAAATTTTAAAACAAGGGAGTCTACGAGAGTTATTGCACGTCGATCCTTTCCGAGAAATGTTTTAATATAGAAAGAGTTTTAACTGCACGAGAGTTTCACTTTTTCTTCTATATATTCTTTTATATATTTGCTTCTATACCTCGTCATATGTTACTTTTTTCTTCCATAATTACATTTTTCTCAATTATGTGAAACACTGTTGATATCATGAAAAATATTCCAATAGACCAAATGTTTTTTCTTGAACAAAAATTGTTTATAATAATTTCTCTAATTCTTTAGGTTGCTTTTTTTTACGTTTCATCACTCGTTATTACATTATCTATATGAAATAAAGTAAACAGCTGAAACTATTACTAGTTAGACAATTTATTGGCTTTGAAAAAATCATGAACATCACTTAACCTGATTTCGCTAGTAGGCTATTTCTTTACTATTAATCGAATGAATTAGATTGAAAAAAGCATTCTGTTGACAGTTCGGTATAGAATACAATTATGCATACAATAAAATAATGATTATTCATTTAATAAAAAATGTGTTGAAAATTTACAAAACAAAAAATGAAAGTCAAGATATTTCGTATATTTAAAGGACAATATGTTCAAGTTAGTCGTTACCGACTAGAAGAATACTCGATTTTGTTTCAAAATATTTCAGAAATATTCAAAAGTAAAAAAATCATGCATCAGTAAAATAATACTTCCATTAACTATTTGTTTTTAAACATAAAATATTGTTACTCTGGAAAAGTTTTTTTCTGAATTAATTTGAACTGAAAAAGGAAAAAGGCTTTTTAATAAATAAACTTTTTTTTTGAAACAGATGTTTGCCGTAAATGTATTTCTTTTTACATTAGAGTAATACCATTTTTTAACAAATAATTGTTTTCAAGAAAAACTTCAGATAAATATTTTGTTTTTCTCAAATTTCTCTAACATGAAATAATTTTAATATTATCTCATATTCGTATGCTACAAAATTTTATCATTAAAAACATTTTTATTGAATAATGCTCAAGTATAGAATATATGAATATCACAATAATCATTCTCATTTTATATATAATCGTACCTCTCTTGTAGATATTTTCACATTATTTCATTGAAATTAATAATATCAGTTCAATACATGATTCATTTTTGAACAATCCCTGCTATGTAATAGCCTCTTAAAAAAAACTAATCTTCTGATTAATACATATCTGAAGGAAAAAATAATATTTTCCTCAAAAAAGAATATTGTTAAATTGTTTAAGAATAAATTCTTAATCTTTTGATTTTTTTTTGTAAATGTCAATAGTGTTAAATGCATCTTTTATAGATAAACCAAGCCAAACGACAGTATTCTGACAGACATTATATTAAACGCACAAAAACATATATATTTGTCATTATGTTGATAGTTAAACTTATTCTATTGCATAACTAGAAATACAGTTTTAAGGGCCAATTACAATTTTTTTTTCCAAGATTTAGTCTGAATTTCGTGATTTGTAAGAGATTTTTATCAGATTTAGAAAGAAAAATAAACAATTTACAAATTTTTTTTTTATTAGAGCGTAGTCAGAAACGTGAAAATGCATAATAAAGATACTTTATCAAAAGAAACTGCCTAGTACCAGTCTGAAAAAAAAGTTTTAGTTTTGATCGCGGTGAGATTTGAACCATTTTGCAGAACTCTATTTATAATCCTTAATTTTCACTGTGACTACGTAAGTGACTCTAGTATGACGAGTCTTTTTCCCAATATGTCATTGTTCCTTCTCTCAATATATACTAAACTTAAAACTTACATTCAAATAATTAAGGGTACCTTGCATTCGAATAGAGGTGTAAGCCGTGCGGCTTAGCCGCCGCCGCCGCCGATTTTTGTGGAAAAAATCCAGCCGCCGCCGCCGATGAGCTAAAAAAATTAAAAATTTTTAAGCCGCCGCCGCCGCTGACGGCCAAACGCTTCAGCCGCGCCGCCGCTGTTAGGATAAATAATTATTAAAAATTACAGCCGCCGCCGGTGCAATAAACATTAAAATATTTGTTTTTTTCGATATTTTAAGCGTTTTCGATCAGTTTCAAGGATTTATCTACGCTAATGTCGTATAAAATCACTTTCCATAATAGGTTTCCCTTTTTCCTTCAAAAATTTCTCCAAAATAAAAATTTTTTTAGAAAGAATTTTTAAAAAACTCAGCCGCCGCCGCCAAGAGCAAAAAAAAATTTGAAATTTTCGAGCCGCCGCCGCCGGCAGTGGAAAAAAATTTGAAATTTTTGAGCCGCCGCCGCCGATTGCTTGATAGATTTTGAGTAGCCGCCGCTGCGCTGTAAAAAAAATTCTAAATTTTCAGCCGCCGCCGCTGACTAAGTCATCGGCTTACACCTCTACATTCGAACAACATAGATGCTTTTATAGAGAAAGATATCTGAGATGGAAGTAATACTTTTGAAACTTGTTTTCGATAAGTTAGTAAAAATATTTGATAAAAAATCAATAAATCAGTCTTAAATTTCAACAAATTTTGTTTTAATAAAAACTTTTTTCCCTATATGAAGTTAAAACTAGGTCATATAGATTATTTATAATAAAAGAAAATTATGATTGAATTTGAAAAAAACACAATAAGAATTAATAATAAGATTCTTTTTCAACCCAACCACCTGGTTTATGACGAATAAAATATTTTCTAACTTCATCATAAATTAAAATTAAAAAGAAACAAAAGAATGGTGGAAGCCACTAAAAAAACCTAAAGAAAATGAATTAAAATTAAATATAAAACAAACTTTTTGTTTTTTCTTAATCTTACTTAAGAGGGGATCCATGAGGCGATCGAACTTCGTCCTACTCTCGAAAATTTTGACCTATACTTTTTATGATTGGAAACGATAGTCCATGGTTAGAAACCACAAAATCCAAAGTTTCAGCTCTTAAGGTTTTGTCTGTTCAAAAATTATCAGTCACATTAATCATGTCTCATGCGGAAATATGAAAATCATATTTTTGCAATGAGTGGAAAATATTTTGAGATTTTCTTCATAAGTTTTAGTTGGATAGAAAAGCCAAATATACCAATCAATAGAGCGAAGTTCGCTCTACAAAACAACATATCTAGTTCCATCCTGAATCATCTACTATATATCACCAGCGTCGAAAAACATAAAAGAATTGATCATTTTTTTTCCAATTTTTTGGGTAATTTATAATATATTCTTCGGCATTTTATTTCAATAACGCATGGGAACAAAAAGCCAATTACGGATTCTGATAGAGTGAGAGAAGGGCTACAAAATTAGCATGAAATGTTTTGAATTCAAGCACTAACACATACTTTTTTTCAAGTAAGAAAATTTTTAAAAATCACGCTTTCACATGTCTTTTTAAGCTACTTCTCTTCTTTTTTTGTCAGTTTCTTGTTTGTCTTATTTCAATGTTGAAGTTTGACATCATATTCATGTTTTGCGTAGAAAACCACATCAGTTATGCTATTTATGAACTTCTTCACAAAATCTCACATGAAACGATAGGTGATCATACTACACATTCTGTATTATTTTGAAGATAACGATTATATACTACACTAAGCCGTGGATTCAGATACTTGACTTTACAGTTTTGTAGAGCTTTCTAAGTGCTACAAAATGTACTATCTTATACCTCTGTTAGAGCTATTTTAAGAGACAAAGATGACTGTTTTTCATATAACGTGTTCGTAATAAGGCTCTGCACACACCATTGATTCATCGCAATGCAACTCTCACGAATATACATTTAGTATTTGTGTTGTTTGGAATGTTACGAGGCAAGTGTTGGTATCATTGCATTTTGTCACGTATATTTCTCCTCTGCCTCTGCGCTTCGATTCCTGAAAGAATGATTTTCATTATTTCCCTTCGTATATTCTTTTACTCTCGCTCTTGTTCTCCCGCTGTGAGTGATTCGATTATCAATTGCGAAAGAATACAGCCAGAGAGAGCGACATATAACAAGAGGCATATATTGGTGGTTGTTGTTATTTCTGAAAATTGTTTTTTCTATATAACGGTTCTTTTTTTTTCTTATTTGAGTTGCATTCAGTAAACGACCGAAAGTGTTATGCTTGTTTTATTGTTTAACCTCGATGTTAACCTTTTCCTCTGGGTACTTTCACAGGTACCGTAATATCTTTTCAGGTATGTAATCTCTTCTATCTTCATACCTAGATTTCTTTGTTCAGATATCATTTTTGATGATATCTTAGACACATCTATCTCTATGTCTAGATAATTACACCACATATATAAAGCCCGCGTAAAAATGTGTGTGAATAGTGTGGTGTTATATCTTCATTATTATAACATTATTTGCTTGGTATTTAATAAACTCGTATATTTCCAAGTTTGACTTATATTGAGCATATTCTACAACTTAACAATTATTCTATTAAATTGAGACTAAGACGATGGAAAATCAATTGACGATAGTAATAAAGGATGCTCAAGGTATTTTGACACACCTTCAGATAGCTGTTGAAAGGTACCAGGATCACCCCTATGCAGCCCTTGAATCATCTTAATAACTATCTTGAAATAGCGCCAAGCATGTCACCAGGAAATTCAGTAGATAACTCTTTGGAAGTTGTGAGGACTACTCCTACCTAACTCCTGAAAAGTTATAGAAGGATCACTGACGCATAATTCTTGAAAAGTATGAGACTATCTGCAGTAATGTGAAAGAATTCTAAATCCTCAAAAATATGTAGTAATTTAATTTAATTTATAATTTAATAAATTATGAAAAACAAATAAGTTAAATTTATTTTAAATTTAAATTATTGATAATTTAATTTACGCATAAATTAAATTGAAGATAAATATAAATTGACACCTCTAGATACCGCTTTCCTTCTCTCAGCTTTTTAACTCGACAATATCAATAGTTTTTTTTTGTACTGTTAACGCTACATTGTGTTGATATTATAAACGATTAGTTCCAGTTTCGTCGAAAAAACGTACTCTCATCGTTACGACCACTTTGGAAACTCTTTGAAGCCTTCACTCTCACTCAGCTAATTTTCGACGAAACGGGAACGCACCATCATAGACACTAGAAAATAGATATATACATCTCCATGTCTTGACAACGGTACCAAAGTTGAATATAGTAAAAATGTGAACAAATTTGACGAAAACATTTTTTTCTCGTTGACTCTATGAACTGACAAGGAAACATTCTCAAGCGTCGAAACACTTTTTATTCTGGGTTTCGCACATCTTGTGGCTATTAGTGAGTTGTATCTATAATAAAAAAAGTACGGGTTTCTCATCTGTTTCTGAGAAAATCAAACGTTTTTAGTTTTGTGTCTGAAAATTTTCATGAGGCTTTAATCATGCTGTACAAATATGATCTCAAATTTTGATGGAACATTCACTGTTTTTAGAGCTTTGAGTCGTGAGCGTTCTGATAAAAAATTTCGCAAATGCTTTAACTTTCATGTAGATACACACAAAATACTGTAAGCAGTAAGAACTCAAAAACTCTAACAAAAATTTTTCTTGAGGATTTTTAGGTTTTTACTGCTTACAGTATTTTGAGTGTGTCTACATCAAGACAAAAACAATTTGAAAAAAAATTTAATCAAAATACTCAAAATTAAAAGTACTACAAACACTGAAAGTTCCATGGAAATTTGAGATTATTTTTGTGCAACATGGTTGAAACTTTAGTTTTAGGATTTTCTTTGTCGTATTAAGATCAAATTAGGGCTAAAAAATGAAGTAAAAAATGCTGAATCAGTTAAAGCAATTCCCTGATAAGTAGAAGACAGTCACAATATTATTTATTTACCATTTTAATCTGCTTTGTTTTCAAATAAAAATGATTTACTAGCAAATCATATTCCGTGGATGAGCTTTGTCGAACTCTATTAATCGTTTGACTTTTTATTTATTTATAAGAAAATGGCCAAAAACTAGGGTACCATTGAGATGATACCGTTTTATGAAAAAAGAAGGTTGTATGTGTTTGATCGTTCAACTGATTACATGTATTATAATTAGGACAGATAGGTGGATGTGAGAAGGTACTAGTATGTTGTCGATCATTAATGTCAGAACATTGAGTTAACTTTGGGCATGGAGGCAATCCGAAAATACAGACATCATTAGCACTTAACTGTCCATTGTTGAACGTTTCATCCGCAATAATTCTGTATGGTCCACTGACCATATTAATTTGAAGTGGTTGTGTTGGTGCATAAAATTCCAATCCATCAAGTGTATTTTTGAACAGTTGATAGTTTCCCTGTGGATTAATCGTATTTTTATCGTCAATGATAGCAAAAATAATTGTTTTGAAATAGCCAGCATATTGTTGTATAACTGATTTGAATATGGCAGCCATATGTTCTGGTGGATTTCCATTGACACCACAACCAAAAGCCGATAAAACAAGACTATCATGTCGATTATTGTAAGCAATAGCAAACAGATTTTCAATCTTCTTTTGCGTACCCACAGCAAATTCGTCTGTTAACATCTTGTTGTCCTTTTTCAACAGAGGTTCTTCGTATGAAGCCATAGCAATAGCACACATTCCGTATATAGGTTGACGAAGATAGTCATAACCGTTTGTTTCCGTTTCACGAAATACTGTGATGCCTGATGTATAAATTGCACCGAACTCATCTATTGGATATATGCTCTGATTCGATTCCAACAGTTTTAATTCACACGTTGGCATACATTCAAAATGCTTAACGTTATTCGTATCATTCAGTTCAGCATCAAGACTTAAATAATAGTTTGAACGACGAATGATATTTTGTTCTTGAGCTCCAAAACCATGTCGATAGCCACCACCAGGTATTCGAGGATGGGCCATATTCAGTATTACTGGGCTTGATGAGTTCGATAGTAATTCATTATATACGAGCAGACAATCATCATTGATTACTTGCACTTTTGTTAATGTGAATGGTGGCGTGATCGATGATATTGTTTGTTTCTGTTTCATTTTCGATTGATGATTGTAAACAATTGTTGACAACTGTTCAGTTTTTAAATCGATTTTAGTACCATCAATCTCGTAACCTTGTGCTTTTACTACACTGATAGTGTTCAACATTACTGTAACCCGTAGTAATTTTCGTTTTAAACAACTCGTTTCATCATACATTCCATTGAGTTTTTCAAATTGTTCTAACCAATTTGTTGAATTCCATTTATATTTGAATATGCCATGATTTGGATCCTTTATGAATTGCATTATATCCGGTTGATAATCAAGCATTTGCGTTTCATACCAATTTTGAGCATTAATGTCGTCATTGTTTGAGTCAATGAACAATTGTGCAAATGGATTAATTATACTGGACGAAGATTTGTCGAGATTGGGAGGCGTGTGAAACATTCCGTCGGGCGATGACGATTGAGTATTTGAGTTTTGTTTCGATATAGCGATATCTAAAGTGTCTTAAGCAATAGAAGTTAGAAATTTTTGAGTTCTACACGAAATGGAAGTTACTCAAGTAGTAGTCTTTTAGTATCAAAACTAGTGCATCCTGTATTGAGTCTCTGCACTTTTTAAGAAAAAACAGAAATACACCTCCTTTTCACATATTTTATCCGCATTACAGCTTACTTGCTTTTCTGCAAACCTTGTTTTGAATTCAGTTGTTTCTATTGCACAGTCGTAAAAGTAGGCCGATATTGATAAGTACGACTCTCTTTATTTGCACTCTTTGAATAGTGATGTTGAATGCAGAAGTCGATTTTATTCTAAACTAGTGAGACTCCTGTTCATATTGTTAGACTCCTTTTTGGTTAGACATCTAGCTTTTAACTACTGGTCATTAACCCTTGACACTGAACCTCTAATTCATACATTTTAACGCCTATCCTTTATCCATCAACTTTAAACTCATACTCTTCAAGTCTTAATCCTTAATCCTTAACTCTTGACCTTTAGCGCTTTTGACCTCGGCACAGACATGCAGACACCATATATATATGTAGATAAGGCTCTTGGCCGTAAAGTTTATGTTTTGAATCTGTTCTGATCTCACGAAGCTTGCCAGACTGCAAAAATAAACTTCTTTATACAGAAAAAAAATGGTGTTCTGGATAAAAGTATGTACGCTCCTCGTCGGATTTGAATGGTTAATCACGATGATGTACCTGAACCAAGCTTTAATTTTGATTTTTCGATACACCTACGCTTGAAGATGAGTTTCAACTTTAATGAAATCACAAACAGTTAACATAATCTCACACTTTCCTTCAAAATCTGAACATCGAACATGGCTTTCGACGTCTTGAGAGATTCAGGTACTACGATAGTGTGTAATCATTTTCATTTTACAGTTAAAGAAAAATGATTGTAAAGTGGATGGGAAAACTTTAGCAACAACATTGTACCTTCTCCTACTGCTTCAGAATTAGGAATATTGAGTTTCTGATGATTGGTGTATATTAACGGTTACTTATATCAATCTCATCAAATATGAGATTCATCGAAATTTATATTCCGCAACATTTTATAATTTATTCTTTTTTTCTGATTAATGAAACGGCCAAAAAATCTAGACATTTCTGATGTAGTTCCATACCTTGATTCGAATGATCTGTCACAGGTATGACTATTGAACTTGTCGAAGAATTGATCGATATAGTCGAACTGTTTTCATTGAGCACAGTCATAGTTGGAGACAGCTGTTGTCTAAAGGAGAAAGTGTATTATCTCGAATGTTAATTTCTTATGAGCTAACAATCTACGGTTTTTAACTAAGGATATAGTCAGAACCCCCGATGTCCATAAATGATTTCATATATGCCTATTTTCTATTCAAAAAGCTCTACAGAATAAAACAATTTTTGAGGATAATCGCAACTCTACATAGGCTTCAACTTTGATAATCTAAATAAAAAAAATTTCTACCTCAAAATAAATGGAAAATAGCGGGATGCACTAGAAGATCGTCCTGGAAATTTTATACACTGAGATAGAATAGAAGACTTTGAGTCTAATAAACTCGCAATTATTTGATTAAAAGCTAGTTGTGTCTGTGATAAAATTTTGCATATCAATCGATGCAAGGGGGAGAAAAGCGGATCCTAGGATCCATCCATATATATATAATGTTCAGTGTGTGTATGTCTCTGTGTTTTCCTGTGCCGTGTCAAAGATCAAATAAAGTGACGATAACTCTTCAAGGGCTATTCTAGAGGGTGGCACTTTAACCTTACTTTAAAGTTAAAATTTACAATAAAGTGCACTACTTTAACTGTACAAAAGTTACAGTTCAAGTGAACTTTTTTCCTAAAATACAAAATTTTTCATAAAAATTCATAAAAATCAACAAACTTTAATGTGAGTGTTCATACCTCTTCAGCCGCTATAAATCGCGGTCAGATATAGGTAATCATCTGCTATGTCACGCGGCTATTCTTATTTCACAAGCTACTATATATTGAGGGTATCTTTGGGTCATCAACTACTATATATTCGAAGTATTCTTAGATCTTTTTCTACTATGTATTGGGGTTACCTTTACTTCGACACTTAGCGTGGCACTTTAACTTTATATACATATTGAACGTTAATAAAAGTTTGAACTTACACACTTTAAACTTTAATTTAAGTGACAAGTTTAAAATCTCAGTTAAAGTTTAAATTACGAACAGTTCAAAAGTTTAACTTTAATTAAGCTCCAACTTTTTAAGTTGGCACGAACTATTTCCAGCTTTCGAGGTGTTTTTTCTTCATGAAGATAAGGACGGAACATAAGGTTGTTCGGACCAATTTGAGGTTATCAAAGGTGCTTTACAAAAGTCCTCATAGAAGCTTCCACGCTTATCCATGAAATAAGCGACATACAATTTGTAGCCATGTGATTGGCCACTTTTCGACTAAAAAAGAAGCGGACGCAGCGATTAGTAATTTACAATAGATACGTAGATACTATAAGGCTGGAAGACGTAAGGTAGCCCTTACCGATTGTAAAACTAGGATTTCAATTAAAGTTTAGAGTTTAAAGTGCCACCTCTATTGATAATCCAAGGATGCTTCTAATTATAGTATGTAATGACCTCAGGGTGCCTCCAATATATAGTAGTTGATGATCTAAGGATGGCCCCATAATATAGTAGCTGATGATCTAAGGGTACTCCCAATATTCAATGCTTGATGACCTAAGGGCACCCCTAATATATAGTAGTTAATGATCTACAAATGACGCCGTCTCGTATAGTATGAGTGACTAAGAGTAGTATTATAAAGTTTTATTGAGTTTGATGAAGTTTTAAGATAGTTGTTTTTATAGTGAAAATTTACTTTAAGTTTTTTAAAATTAAAGTGCCACCCCTAATCGGAATCTAATAAAATTTACTAGGACCTAGCACGATCCGCTTTTTCCCCTTGATTCAACCTTAGTTTTTGGAGACATGTATATTGAACTTTTGAGATATTAATGATCTTATGATATCTCAATGGTAAAAATCGAGTCTTCGAGATGTCTTACTCAAAAAATTTTGAATTCAATCATGCATTGTGTAATCCTTGTTGCATTCTATAAGACAGTGTGGTTAAATTGGCAAAGCAAATAACCAAGTTTCGAGATCAAGAATATGTTCAATATAGCTACACACAATAGTGTTTAAAACAAGAGGGAAAAAGCGGATTTTTTGGGATTTAAATCCGAAAAAATCTCAAAAATCCGAAAATATCCAAAAAAATCCGAAAAATCCAAAAAAATTCCAGAAAGAGTTCGTAAAATCCAAAACTATCATAACTAAATTCTATCGTTAGTGGTGCTTTTAGCCTTAGCTACAAACATAAATAAATTTAGTCTATGATTTTCAAGTTTTCCAACAGTCAGACACTACAAGCAGACCAAAAAGAAGTATGGTACAACATCATGAGTTTTGCAGTGCTAGACTAAGATAAATTTGGAATGAATAGGACTTATGCAATACGAAATAAATCTGCGGAGGTATACCACAATATTAATACAGTTTTGCTATTGATGACGGCTGAAACTGCAACCAATCCAAGATCATAAGTTGAAATCCTTTACGCTGCAGATCTGATTACGAGATGTATTCCCTAGTTGACTCTCCCTTGCAAAGTCCTCAAAGACTTCCAGAAAAAATGTAAAGTTCCCGGAGAATAAGTGTACATCAGTCCCATTAAGAATTAGGGACTGGGTACCAGCAGAACTGGGTATACATCAAACTGACTCATGATCTATTGAGTCACTAATAGTTGTTTTTTTGCATTATAATCCGATAAATCAAAAGTCCGAGTTGAGATTTGAATTTTTTTTAGTCCTCATTTTTATTTTATGATGATATATTCTCTTGTTTTTAATATACTGTAGACTGATATGGATTAGCCATATATCTATCATTATAACTCACTACTGATTCTCTATCTATACTGCTAATCTTACATTTTTATCTCTTTCTATATGTGCATAATCACTATATAATTTCGAGAGAAGTACTTTTGCAATCACTATTACAAATTTGGTTTTTATTTTTATATTACACTTTGTTTAACAGATTTTGTATATGGTACGTATACACGAGACTATGTACTATCATATTCCGGGATAACTTTTTATACCATACTGTCTTTCTTATAATATGACATAGAGTACATCTGATGGTCATGATCATGGTAGAGGAAGACCAGTAGTGTAAAACTTCAAAATTGAATTCAAGTATCCAACTATCATTTCAAGCTTTCAAGTATTCAAATATTTAATTATTAAACTATTCAAGTATTCAACTGTTCAAGTAAACACGCATATCCTCCCATCGTCTTCTGCTGAGTTTTACTCCTCTGCAAAAGATTGTGCCTCACTTCAGCTGATCCTATTGGGTTTGGTCCCGCCTTTCTCCAAAGGTTGCACTTTCACCCTCAGCTGCCCCTGTTGGGCTTGACCCCATCGCCTCAAAGTTGAATACTTGAACAGTTGAAAACTTGAAATGATAGTTGAATTGAAGTTTCAAGTATTACATGTATGTAGCATCCTTAATATATTGATAGGAATTCAAATTTTCACCAAACGTAGTATCCTTCTATCTTTAACTATCTAATTACTATATTAAGAAGCGAGAGGATATTGTTATCCTACTGTTATTAATAATAATAAAATATTAATAATAAATAATTTTTTTTCGAAAGATAACTTGACTCCAATCAATGCCTATTACATCAATCACAACACCAATATCAATACCATTAAGTATTGACTCCCATCGATATAGATTTAGGACCGCAATAGTTCTACATCATATGCTTAGATTCGTTGCAAGAAGAATTTGATCGAACAGATCAGTTCTTTGAACTCATCGAATACTCTTTATAATCTATTCTAAACAGCTTCCAATATCTTTTCATCCCTACCTGCACAAATTATCTGTGAGTTGTTGGTCCCTACCTGAGATGTCGTTCAGGGCTTGCTGGTTCCTACCTGAGCGTCGTATAGAACTTACTGCATTCTACATAGAGTATCGTCCGGATCTTGCTGAACCTGTCTGTATGTGTTATCTAGAATATGTCGGGATCTACCAAAGAATAGCATCTGGAACCTTTTGTTTCTTACCTATCGTTGCTATCTACAACTTTACCAACTTTCACTGGTGATTGTACAGCCAATATCTCTAATAACAATGCATTCATGGAAATCGGTCTATGACTTTATGTAAGATAAAAGTTGATATTAATAAAAGTAATCTGATAGACTAGAACCGTTTTCCAAGACTTCATTTCTTACTGAGTGAAAGCTGAACTCTTTGGGCCTAGGATCTCTTGTTTCCCTTAGGTGCTTGAAAAAATGTTTTTGTCATTTTTCTGTCTATAATTTTGACAGATAGATAGAAAAAAGCATACTAATCACGAAAATCATGCTATATTTCTATATTAGTCAAGTAATAAGGGATATCTTGGGCATTTTTGAAAAACGAAAAAATCAGTTTTAGACCTAAAACGGCATTAATATTCGTGCATGAATCGTCGATATTAGACTTCTTCGATACAGAATCTTTTTCTCTATCAGAATATATGAGAAGATTTCGGAGATACGATTCTTTTTGAAAAGTTATTCGGTGAATATCATCCTCAATTGATGTCATACTATCATATGCAACGTTATTTTACGTCGGTGAATCAATGAGGTTTTTATGTACAAAAGATAATTCAACGAACTCTTTCCAATGAAACTACTTTCAACACTGTTTGTACTGCTCTTGTACCACTTGTATAGCCATTCTGGGCCAGGAGAAGGTACCTATAATGATTACCTGAACGTTGGTTATCATCGTTATAAATAATTTGACTGGAAAGGGCTCCTTGAGCTACCTTACATGCGTAAAAAACCTCGTTGATTCACTGATGTAACGTAATATTGCATGTAATAGCGAGTTTCCCATATGGGGTGGTATTCACCGAGCAAATTTTCAAGAAGAATCCTATCTCCAAAATCTACTTATATATTTTGATAGAGAGAAAAATTCTACACCGAATAACCGTAATACCAACGATCGTACATTGGGTAATAACGATTCGTTAGACTAGAAGCTGATTTTTCAGCCTTTCACAGATGTCTAACATGTCTATTATTGCTCGATTGATATAGAGGAAAAAATATGATATTCGTGATGAGTATGTTTTATTCCATCGATTTGTAAAGACCGTAATTGAAAAACACAAAATTAGTTTGTGCGTACCTTGGGTATACTTCAGGCGAAAAAAGCTAATCTTTCACAGAGTACTAAGTAAAGTCGTGGAAATCAATACAATTCGATCATGAAGTTAGACTTGGTATCGCTATTATTGTGCATGAAGTCATGCGCTCATTTTGAGGAGTGCGTTGTTACTATTAGTAATGACTTTAAGACACCCAACAAGAATCGAAAGATTTCGAGAGAGTATACCCAGATATAACCCATCAGATTCTAGACAACATTCCAACGTAGGACTTGACGACTTCGAGAAGCCATTTCTAGACGCAGGTTGTAAAATTATGGGAAGCTGTCTAAAATACATATAAGTTCTTAGAATCGATCTTTTAATCAAATTTTCCGCGAGAAGAGCTAAATTCTTTAATTTTGGATCGATGCAGTCCTTGTCAATATCAATACCTCAATATCAGTCAAGATCAATCCAAATATCATTTAATAGTAAATGGTTTGTTATTGACGTTATTGGTATTATGACATTCCTACCACTAACTCATACTTTCTTCCATATAATAGTGATCACTGATTAAGAAGTTTCAATAGTAACCAGTTAAAAGTGATGAATCCTTCAGCACAGAGAAAAACGTGAGAAATGGCAGAAGCTTAATGTCGTAGAACGTTTTTAATGTGAATTAGGATCACTTGATTGGCCGAAAGCCTTTAAATATTTTTTTTGGTTGTGATTGTAAAAGTTCCATCAATTCAGTGAAATTGCTGGGTCTTAGGGCGCGGTATAACGCTGCTTTCTAAAAGAAAACCTGATATTCATTTGATAGAGAAGGAAAAGAATGGTTAAAATGCTAAAGAACCCCAAAAAAAGCCAAAAGTTTTCAAAAAGTCCCAAAAATCTCACAACTCTGAAGAATCCCAAAAAAATCCCAAAGAATCCCAAAAAATCCCAAAGAATCGCAAAGAATCCCAAAAAATCCCAAAGAATCCCAAAGAATCCCAAAGAATCCCAAAAAATCCCAAAAGATCTCAGAAAATCCCAAAGAATCCCAAAAGATCTCA
>JAJEKB010020660.1:645901-663495 GCA_022393335.1 Macrotrachela quadricornifera
AAGATCTCAGAAAATCCCAAAGAATCCCAAAAGATCTCAGAAAATCCAAAAAATCCCGAAAAACATTCTCTGGATTTGAAATCCTAAATCCGCTGTTTCCCCCTTGCTTTAAAAGCTTCAATATATCTCGTTGTTAATGCTAAACCAAAATATGATATTATGTTTCTAGATTAACGTCGTTTTCAAGCTAGTTGATTCATTTTTGAAGAAGCTGTATGAACAGTACGTGCTCTAGTGGGGCAAATGACGCAATGCAGTGGAACGATGGCCAGTATACAAAATTGATGCTGTAAAAGGATCTATCAATTTGCATAACAAGAACTTGAAATCACTTCTGACATTTTCCGATAGCCGAGTCATAGTCACATGGTAGACCTATGACTGTAATCTCATTTGGCGAATGGACTAATGTTGGCTAAATTCACTAAGAACCTCATAAGTTTAGCACCAAAGTGTTTGCAGAAATGTGGACTCTCTCTGCCAGTATATAATTCGACCTAATTGAGAAGAAAAGTGGAACAGATCAATTTTGCTATTTTATGTGTTCTTCTGGATTATTGCAAAACATTTTAAAGGCTTGTAGATAGGATATCGAAGATTTTTAAACTATATTAATCACACTCACGCGAACTCTTCCTAAAGTGCAAACCATTCAGATATCGTGTCCAATGAAAAGAAACGCAACTTATACGATGTATACGGGATGCATTGGAACATAACTTGAACTATACATAGTGGTCGAAAATTCACTAGAGAGTCTTTGATTGCAGATAACTTTTGATAGGAGTAAGATACAGATCTTTGGTTTTAACTATTCGGAAGGGCAATATCTAAATAACAAATACTATGTCAAATTTCATTGATCAAGCAACTGGCTAATCATATAAATTTTTTATTTCGCTTTCCACAAGATCGAGCTCGCTACCATGTTACAATGAGGAGTTATAAGCATTTTTCTGAGAGCCTCAAAATTGGCCAAATAACCATCAACCATGCTAAAATAAATCAAGATAGGGATAATCGACCACATTGAGTCGATCGGTGGTGATTGTTTTTAGTTTCAAAATGATTTGGCATCACTAGATCAAGATTTTCGAAATATCCACTTTGTATGCAATATAAAGGCAACATACTAGGATTTCAAAAATCTTGATTTAGTGATTTCAGATCGTTTTAAAACTAAAAACAAACATCACCAATTGACTCAATGTGGTCGAATAGCACTATCTTGATCTATTATAACATGGTTGAAGGTCATTTAGCCGATTTTGAGGCTCTCAGAAACATGCTTATAACTTCTGAATACAACATGGTAGCAAGCTTGGTCTTGTGCAAACCGAAATAAAAAATTCACATGATTAGTTAATTGCTTGACCAATGAAGTTTGACATAGCATTTGTTACTCAGATATTATCCTTTTGAATGGTGAAAACCACATATCTCTACCTTACTCCTATCAATAGTTATTTGCAATCAAAGACTATCTAGTGACTTTTGGACCACCCTGTAGAATGATGCCACGTGAAACTTTTTTCAGGTAGTTGTCAAGAAAGCCCTGAAAGTTGCCATATCTAATGTCGAAGGAACATCTACAATTACAATCAAAAATCATGAATGACAAACTATTTATACAATTGACTATCTTTTGGTATGATGTACTTCATCATTTGACATTTTTCTGACTACTTCGTGTTGTACTCTTTCAATAATCAGCAATTTATACGAGAATCAATAGATTTCCATTTCCTCAGTTTTGGATCAACGGCTTATTTGCTTGAAATACTCACAGTAATGTATTTGCCTTCATAATTTTTGTGATCTCCTGCATCAGGTCTTCACTGGTAGGACGTTTACTTGGGTCTTGATTCCATGAATTCGTTATAATTCGGACAAAATCAATTGGAACATCAGTCGGAATTTCAAGTCGATTTCCAGCACAGACACCGTGATAAATGGTCGATTCATTTGACTCATCATATGGAATACATCTTGTTGCTAACTCCCAAAAAACGATACCCAAACTGTAAACATCACTAGCAGTCGACGGTTTGCCAAACTTTAACAATTCAGGTGCTTTCCACTGGAGTGTACCCATTGATTGATGCTGTGTGTTGGTCATCATCGATTGACTCATTGTCTCTTGTCGAATTTTCGCTAAACCGAAATCACTAATTTTGACAAGATAACCATTAATCGTTCGATCGATTAGAAAGTTCAACGACTTGATATCACGATGAATAATCGATAATTTATGTAAAAAATTTACACCTTTTGCCATTTGTGATGCAATCAACCAACGATCATGCCATGATAGATTATGTTGTTTGGAATGTAGGACACTAAATAAGGAACCAAGTGACATATATTCAATAACAAGTGCATGAAAGTTAGATTCAATGCATGCACCAAAAACACCGAGTACATGATCGTAACGAATTTTGTGCATAGTGGATATTTCATTAAGAAAGTCTTGCTTCACAGTATCGGTTATCTGAGAAACTCGAATAACCTTGATAGCCACATGATGATCTCGACTTAACCATGTACCCCGATAGACATCAGCAAATCCTCCTTGGCCAATTCGTTCTTCGAGTCTTAGATCATGACCTGGAATATGAAGGAATAGTCTTGTTTCTTCTTCTATCTTTTTCAACTGTGTAGGATTTTTAGCTATAAGTATATCTTGTTGAAGATGAAATTTGAAAGAGTCGAACTGGCGTTTGAACTCGTCTTGCATCTTAGCATTTTGTTCGACAAGCAATTGTCTTTGTTCAGCCATAGCTTTGGCGATTTCATCAAGTTTTGTTGATATTTCAGTAAGATCTGCTTCTCGATCTGCTTCATCTTGACGCCGATCGAATACTGAAGCGATGTTTATTGCTAAATTGAGATCAACTGCATTTTGTGACAGTTGCACATTCAGTCGTTCAAATTCTTTTTGATGACTTGTATTATTCCAATAGAAGGATAAATTAGATGAAGCAGTGAATTTTTGAACAAGATCGGAACATTGTTGCACTGTTTTTTCTAATTGTTGCACAGCTCGTTCCATTTGGGCTTGTTTTAAGGTTTCAATAGAAACTTGTTTGAGAACAGAATGAATAGATTCGATTCGTTCATGCAAACCTAAAAATGAATCACATAAGTATAGCAGGATAGAACAAAACTCTTGTTCCATCATCCAGTGTAGTTGATGCTTGGCATAACACTACTTAATGTTTGCTCGCTTTCGGACGAAACACTGAATCATTACAGTTATTCTTGCAATCATAATGGGAATGAGCACCGTTAAAATTCATCCCTCGATATTGTGGAAATAAAACGTAGCATATCACGTATTATTCTAACCTATTTTGATATAATATCTAGGTTTTCGATCTCTTTAAGTTCGACTTTCAGGAGATGCAAGAAAATATTTTTCAATTTAAATCTAATTATATCAAGTCAACAGTTCTGATAAGAAAAAATCAATGTTAAAATCTTTGAAAGTGTTATATAAAGACACAATAAAAGTATTATCGATCTCGCGCTTCAAGTCAATAACCGAATTCTGAGTTATTCTTAGGAAAGGAAGGTTACCGTTACCACCACGTTATGATACCAGGTTACGGCCTGTTACCCATTACCTGACAATAGAAAACGGAAAAGTTCTGACTTTATAAAAAAAAGACTTTTCAAGGCCTAATTCCTATAGCTTTTTGGAGGTTCTCTAGGAGACGTTGCACCTAACTAGAGAACACACAGAACTGTAAAATCGCTTTCGAAGTTTTATTCATACCAATTTGTAAAGCTTATTGAATTATTAACTTCTATAATAATTATTCGGGCTCATGGAGAGTGAGTTTGTGACAATCAAAGTTTATAGTGGCCACTCTCATATATATATAGACCAGTAGAAACTTTGATTGTCACAAACTCACTCTCCATGAGCCCGAATAATTATTATAGAAGTTAATAATTCAATAAGCTTTACAAATTGGCATAAATAAAACTTCGAAAGCGATTTTACAGTTTTGTGTGTTCCCTAGTAAGCCACGACTTGGTTTAGCAGAACCTTCACCAATGGATGATATCGATTTAGTAACGTTGGTCTTGGCTTACTGGCAATGTCTCGAAGAGGTATAGGTGGAATAATATATACATAATGGTATTAGTGGATATGTAGAGTATAGGATTAGACGTATCGTGATCAGGTTGGTAAACAAGGCTTCCCTTACGTGCATCATTCTCGTCAGTTTACCGGAAAATACAGCTGTTTTACGGCACGAATACTAGTATAAACTGTGTACGTATTTCGCTGTATATGATACGACAACACTCGACCGCAATACTGTGCATACCGAAAACTTAATTTATGGCGCCTACACGATCGTGGTTTCGCCATTTACATCGTCGTAATGTTTGACTTGAAGAGATAGTCTTGCTAACTTGAAAATTGCTTTTGAATTTAGACCGTGTGCATAAGGTACGCCCCAATAAAGTATTAAAAACTCCCAAAGGGTAAGGGTTTCTAGTCCTTTCCTATAGGATTCCAGCCGTTTCATTGAAATATTAACCTACAGCATGGTATGTGCAAAAGAATCGAATGATGATATTTTGACCGCAAATTTGTCCATAGATAGGCCTATCTATGAGCAAAATTTCCGATTAGAATATCCTCATTCGATTCTTTTTGTATATATCATGCTATAGATTAAAATTTTAGTAAAACAGTCATTACTCTCTAGAGAAGTTCTGGGAGCCCTTAACCTTCTGGCATTTATCTTATGCATAGAGTTTGAACTCAAAAGCGATTTTTCAAGTTGGAAATATTCTTCTTGTTAGTAGAAGTGATGTAAAAACAAACAATCGACAACATGAGAAAAGACTTACGCTGACATTGATGTTTATTGGCTTTAACTTTCTTGAGCATTTCGTGAATTGTTGTGAGTGGTACATAAATTGGTTGTAACGCTTTTAAGGGAATCATATTTAACAAATCTTTTAACCGTAACTCTAAAACAAGACGACAAAGTTTCGAGCTTACACAACATGTAGATATGAATAATAAATACACTGCACGTTTTTTGCTTTCACTCTAAAATAAAATGTGTCGGATGTGTCGCAACGAGCATCTCGTGTCGTGTTTCTTGCGTTCTCCGCTGGATATATATATCGAAGAACGCAAGAAACACGACACGAGGTGCTTGTTGCGACACATCCGACAGATAATGCGACACATTTTATTTTAGTGTGTTATACTTGCTAGAGGAGGAGAAACGAAAATTTGTTAACTGCTATATAATAACAACCAACTACTAATACACACTTCCATTCTACGATATTGTGCAACAAAAGGAGTCGCTGTACACTTGACAATAAATGCATAATCAATATAAACAATTTCAGAAAAAGGAATGAGAATTTTCAGGAAAATGTTTAAATGATACTTATTTTCAAAAGGAAACTATTGTAAACAATTGAGAGATCACTCATGGGTCGACTTAGAAACCGAGGCACTCGTCAAATTTTACTTTTTCGATTTCGCATGCACCCCTGAATTAACTATGTCTGAAACCTTTAAATTCATAGTTTTAGCACATCTGGTTAAGTTCGTGAAAAGTTAATCTGACCTAACTTTTGAGTACTCGTCAAATTTCATTGAACAAGTAACGCTCGTTCCTACCACACGCTTGACCCTCGACTGTATGAGCAAGTGTTTATGTGTTATGATTGGCTTAACTGAAAAAATTGATGACAATGCAAAGTGTTCTATAACTAGTTACCCGCAAGTAGATTCGTATAGCTTTACATTTCATTTGACTTTATCAACTATTTTTTTAAAAGGATAGGTAGATATACTGAGTATTTATTCATATGAATGAACTTCAAAAGAACAGTTTAGCGGTATTATCTTCAATCGTAATACAAAAATTTAGTCTATTTTCAGTCTACAGAGAAAAACACTACACAACGCTTCTTTTTAAACACAGCGGGTTATTGAGTGATGTGGATCTCTAAATTCTCTAATTTTTGGCGTCTTTTCATAGACGAACAATTTTAGAAAATAGATTAAGTGATTTTTTTCCAATGTTACCAGTTAAGGAAATACATTTGAATTACTAATCTGTATAAAGAGTCTAGATCAATTACTCCCGCATTGGTACTTGCGAAAAAAATACTTCTGCCCTCCACAGTCGAGGGCTAAGTGACTTGAAACGACGAACGTTATTTGTCTTGGTAAAACATCATGGTGTTCGAGGCGCATTATAGCATATCTATGATAACCTATAGTCGGCCCGAACAACCCCGTGTTTCATGTGGACAATAGTGGCAATATCGACGGCCTAATGTGCCATTACTCTAGACCCTCCCTATTTCCCTGTTTCCTCACTACTGTCTTAGTAAAACATCACGGTATTCGGAGCGCATTATAGCATATATAGGATAACCTTAAATCGGCCACAACAACCCCGTGTTTCATGTGGACAATAGTGGCAATATCGACGGCCCAATGCGCCATTACTCTAGACCCTCCCCATTTCCCTGGTTCTTCACTATTGTCTTAGTAAAACATCATGGTGTTCGTGGCAAATTATAGCACGTAGGGTACCTCTATAGAATAGCAGTGGAGAACCCAAGGCTACCTCTGTAGTATAGTTGTTGATGACCTAGGGGCACCTGTTCAGTGGAAGGATCAGGCTTTCTAGCTTGATGTTTTTCTTTTTGTCCTCTATGTTTTTTTGACCTTAATGTTCTTGTGACCTCAATGTTCTTTTGATCTCAATGTTTTTTTTGACCCTGACATAAACAAACGAACGAACAAACAAACGAAGAAACTTTTTTTTCATATGACCCTCTCTACAGTCGAGGGAACAATAGCAAAATATACATGTGTATATTCCAATAGGTATCTACTACTTGAAAATACATTAAGATGTAGGAAACGAAAAGTTTCTGAAATTTCAAAAATCTTTCGAGTACTCAGAATATCGATCACTTACAGCTCTACTAATTTAACCCATCGAAACCTATTGGAATTCCTCAGAGATGGCTGTGGTAAGCACATCGAAATTTCGAACCGACTTCTCCGAGTGTCACTTTTCGATAAGTCAAGGAATCGTCAATGAGCAGCAAATTTACAATTTTGTCAGACCATCGAAAAGCTACGATCGACGTCTCGAAATACTTATTGAGTGGCAAGTTCGGTTCCTTCAAAACTCGAGATATTCCAAATCAATATATGATACTAAACACAATTTTTCATACTAGTAGTAAGATCCACGAAATGCTAAGGATAGATACGTATATGAATGTAAATGATCATGGAAATAGTGTACTATTGTTGTCAATTTGATGTTATACTATCAAGAAAGAATTGCCACTCAATTTCGAGTTCTAAGAAACAATGATAGCTAGCCTAAAAATTGTCTTGTAACTTGATAATTTCATTTTATAAATTTTTAAGATCTTCTATGTCTATAAGTTAATTTAATTTTAGCTGTAGTATGAAAAAAGTTAATCATAATAAAAGTTTGCGTTTAAAACTTATGATTTTGAAAATAAATTGGAAGTTCTATTAGATCATTGTTCTATTGAAAAGATTTATTTTCGTTAGAGTATTTTCTCAATATACATTAATATAACATTAATCATAAAGTTTGTTTTCATTTCTTTCTTCGATTTTCTTACGTGATCACATGGAAACTTTTCTTCAAAAGGTCATATACAATATTGAATAGAGAGTATTTGGCTTAGATTATTCGTAGAAAAAAAAATTTTTGAGTAAAGTTTTAAAATCTGTTGATTCGAGTATATTGAAATGAAGATATTTAAATTGTTGTTAAAATGGAAGAATTAAGACTAACAGATTAAATTTCGCTTATTCTCAAGGACTGGATCAATCTATTTATCAATTATTTTATTTTTATCATCATTTTCAACATTGCAAATAAAATAATTGATCAAGATAAGAATATTTGTTATCTTTTTTCTATTTGCTGCATTTTATTCTTTATTTTTAAAAAGGATTAGAATTATTTTTTTCCAATATAGTTTTTAAGTAGGCCATATCAGTCTCGATTCGATAAGGTAATGTATTTAATCCGACGATTCTTAAGACAACAAAACATAAGAATAGTATATAATGTACGCGTAAGACGCGATAGATTTGTCTTTTCATCATTCAATACAAATTTTACGGCGTTGGTGTTGTTCTTACGAATAGATTAGGTCTGTATTGATATTGAATTGAATTAAAAGTTTATTTCATTCTGCAAATGTAATATTGTGATGATTTTGTGAAACCTTATTCTATTTACTAACACGTTGTGTAAAGACAACATTGAAGTATTAATTTGTTTTAGTGATACTATTTTTCATATAGTTCATTCAGAATATATGTAATGTGATCGAATGTTTCCATCAATTAAATAGATAGCTTTGTACACTTTAGTTTTTCTTTATAGTGGACAAGAGAATGAGAAATTTTTCGCAAAGAAATTCATCAAAGTTTTTGTAAATACTAAGCTTTACAAAGAGAAACAAACTGATTTCAATCGTTGAAATCATATCAGAAATCAATAAAATCACATGTAGACATGTACTAATATCAATACTGGATAGTATTGATATTACTTAGTGATATACAGATCAGTCTTTTCTCTATTTCAATATGATTGCATCCAGACATTATTAGAGTCATATGAAAGAAGACCTGAATACGCTAATGCAGTATTCGTATTGTTACATTTATAATCACTCAAGTCTATCAAAATCACAAAATCAGTTTGTTCATTTTTGATGTTTCTCCAGTTATTTTTTTAAACTAATCGATTCTTCATTAACAAGAACAAGATAAATCAATTGATTCTATTAGATGTATTTTTATATTTCTTTTTCTAGCCACAGTACTTTCTGTAGTCCAGTGAAAAACATGCGTCATTTCATTGCGATTTTTGTTCTTATTGGATTTGTAGTTACCCTTAATGCTGATAATCAATCATATCAACATACACAACGGATTGATTGTTATCCAAATCGAAAATTACCATTTTCAAGAGTTTCGAAAGAGGCATGTCTAGCACGTCAATGTCTATTTGATGAAAAGGCACTTCCAAATGAAATACAATGTTATAAAATGAAAATCAATGTGGATAATAAGAGATTACATTCAAAAATTCTTCGTGGAATTCAAAGAAATAAAATATTAAAATCAGAATTGAGAAAAGAGAATATAGAAATAGTGAACATAACAATCTCAGATATTGTTAAAAATGATCCTAAATATCGAATCGACTGTTCACCAGATGTTGATGAATATCGATCTTTTTGTGGTTTGAATCTTTCAAAAAATCGAACAGATATTACAAGCAATCAAACATGTAGAGCACGTGGATGTAAATGGGATCCAAATGCAGGAGCAGGCATTACTACTTGTTATATACCATTAGAAGTAGGTGGTTATAGTTTAGATGGAGAACCAACTCAACTTTCAAATGCTGTTACACAATATAAACTTACTCGTCGATTAACTAAATCTTCTCATATTAAAAAGATGACATCAAAACAATCAATGGAATTGGATAATGAATTTTCAATATTTAATCATGATATTAAGAATTTAAATGTTCAAGTCAGTGTTTCAGGTATTGAAATGATACGTATGACAATACGTGATGCAGATGCACAACGATATGAAGTTCCTGTACCTATTCATTGGACATCAACACCACCTCCATCATCATATTCAGCTCGATTTAAATTTCAAATGACAACTACTGAAAATGGACAAGTTGGATTTCGAGTTCAACGTACAGATACACAATCAATTTTATTTGATACATCATTCTTTGCTAATGGTTTCATTTATGATAATCAATTTATTCAAATAATAACAACAATTCCATCAAGAAATGTTTATGGTAATATTCATACAAAAAAAAAAAAGAAAAATTTATCAATACAAATTTTAATGATTCCTTTTTCTTCTTCATAGGTTTTGGTGAAAATATGCATCCAACATTTCAACATATTCTTAAAGGATCACATCGTTATGGCATATTCGCCAGAGACCAACCGCCGAGTCGACTAAATGAAAATTTATATGGTACTCATCCATTTTATATGGGTATTGAATCAGATGGAAATGCATTTGGTGTATTTATATTTAATTCAAATGCACAAGATTATAAATTTGATGAATTTGATAATGATAAAGCTATGTTTACTTATCGAACAATTGGTGGAATTTTGGATATAATATTTTTTGCAGGACCAAATCCTGAAAGTGTTATTCGACAATATCAATTAGTAATTGGTAAACCATATATGCCACCATATTGGGCACTTGGTTTTCAATTATCTCGATATGGTTTTAATAGTCTTAATAATATGAAAGCAGCAATGATGAGAACACTTAATGCATCAATTCCACTTGATGTTATGTAAATATAAAATTCATGTTTTTTTAAATAATATTTTATTATTTTTAATATTTTATTAGGTATGGGGACATAGATTATTTTCAAAATCAACTTGATTTTACTTGGAATTTAATTGATTTTGATGGTATGCCAGAATATGTTGATTGGTTACATGAGAATGGGATGAAATTTATTACAATATTGGATCCAGCAATTAATTCAGAAGAAAAAAATTATGCACCTTTTATTGAAGGAGAAAAAGAGAATATTTGGATTAAATGGCCTGAACGTCGAAATCTTCAATTTAATGAAACAAATAATCGTAATATGCTTGGATATGTATGGCCTGAAGGTAAATTAATAAATAAGAAATAAATATTATATAAAATTATTTAATTAAGGAAAAACTGTATTTCCTGACTTTTTCTATCCACCAACAAATGATTGGTGGAAAACACAAGTTCTTGATTTTTATAATAAACTCAAATTTGATGGATTATGGATTGATATGAAGTAAAAAAAAAAGAAAAAGAAAAAGAATATTTTTTGTTATTAATTATATTAATAATTGTAGTGAACCAGCTAATTTTGATACAAATAAAGAACATCCATGGAATTGGTATCATAGTGGAAATCGAACAGAACCATGGAATATATATTGTCCTGTTAATGATGAAATATTAGATAATCCACCATATAAAACAGCTATTTGTGGTGATTATATATCAGATAAAACATTATGTATGATTGGTGAACAAACAGATGGTAATGGTAAAATATATAATCATTATGATGTACATAATTTATATGGTTGGTCAGAAACAGAAATATCTTTAATATCTGCACGTGCAACTGCAAATAAACGATCAGTTGTTGTTAGTCGATCAACATTTCCAACATCAGGTTCAATAAGTGGTCATTGGTTAGGTGATAATTCTGCAGATTGGGCACATCTTAAACATAATATTATTGGAATGTTAGAATTTAATTTATTTGGTATTCCATATGTAGGTGCTGATATTTGTGGATTTTTTAGTGATACAACAGAAGAAATGTGTGCACGATGGATGCAATTAGGTTAGATTTTATCTTTCTTTTTTGTATTCAAAATTATTTAATTATTCTAGGTGCTTTTAATCCATTCTTTCGAAATCATAATGGTATAAATTTTATCGATCAAGATCCAGGAAAATTTTCTGAACCTATTGTTTTATCAAATCGTCGTGCTGTTGAATTACGATATACTCTTATTCCATATTTATATACATTATTTCATCGTGCTCATGTATCTGGTGGTACTGTTGTTCGTTCAATGGCACATGTTTTTTCATCTATACCTGAATGTTGGTCAATTGATGAACAATTTTTATGGGGTTCATCATTACTTATTGCTCCTGTTATTCATGAAAATCATATTACTAAATCTGTTTATTTACCTACGACAGAACGATGGTTTAATTATTATACTGGTGAAGAACAACCAACACTTGGTAATATAACAGTTTCAGCACCACTTGATTTCATTCCATTATTTATACGTGGTGGTTCTATTATACCTCATCAACATTCAGCTATGAATACTGTTGCATCACGGAAAAATCCATTATATCTTTATGTTGCACTTGATACAAAACAAAGTGCTACTGGAAATTTATTTTGGGATGATGGAGATTCAATTGATACATATGAAAGATCTCTTTATAATTATTTTAATTTTAATTATAATTTAAATCGTTTAACACTTGAACCATGGACATATAATTATCCACAGATGGGTGATGAAATTAAATTAGAAGAAATAACAATTTATGGTGTTGATAAACAACCAACGAAAGTTCTATGGAATGGACAAGAATTAACACCAACAACTAAATGGACATTTGATAATACAAATAAAATTATACATATGAAAACACTTGGATTAAATATGGCAAAAACACATAAATTTGTTTTTCTTTAATTATTACATTATATTAGTACTTATTTTTGAACAATGAAATTGATTTTATTTAGAATTTTTCTTCTTTTTTTTTTCAAAAATAAAAATATAGCCTTTGATGAGGCTAGAATGTAAAACTCTTGTAGAAAACATATAACAAGACGAATCAATTCATCTTATGATTTTCAAAAAGAAGTATAGTTTTTCATAATTCAAGATTATTATACCTTGCGTTTACGACATCCAGATGACTGTATATTCATCTTAAGTTTATCAAAACATTTATTTGTTTAGTTATAGTCTCATTTGAAATAACTGAACATTCTATACAAATTCATTTATGAATCATTCAAAAAATAGGAAAACATAAGTGAAACTTATAGTAAAAATATATTGTTATTCTTGATTTTTTAGATACGCTATAAGAGTTTTCAATTGTTCATAAATGATTATCAATATATCATTATCTAGATATAGTCCTTCGTATATTACTATTGAACATGGTATTGGTTTCCAATCAATTGTTACTAGCTAAATTTATTGTTAGCTAAAATTATGAAAATAAAAATGTAGAATTTTTTATTTAAAATTGAATAAAATGAGGGTGAGAGTGTGAGCTAACTTAAACGATAAATAAAGAATAAAATTTCTCAAATCAATTCACTTGTTCATGACGAAATACAAATCATTTTCGAATATATCCACAGCACTATACTCTAACAAGTCTGAAAAACTCGTTAAGCAAGAAGCATTAAATCAGAATAGGTAACACAAAAACGAGATTCTTGCATCACTGAGAACAGCCCTGGCAACTCCTTTATTGAAGAAAGTGTGTTGTCCTTGGAGTCAGTGTATCAATACTAGTACAAACTGATGTACATGGAAGAGTTTTGGATTATAATTTTGTATGCACTTACCCAAGCAAACATAGAAAAGTACGCGACAGACTCAGCAAGTGGTCAAAAGCTTGATATATATATATACATATTATTTGTTGGTTCTGTTTCAGTTTCGTCTCCTCGAAACGATACCTTATCAGACATTCATTTTCAACTCCTTTCATACATTTCGATCACTTGGTACTCGTGGAAGTTCCAAGTGTTTGGAGAGAAAACATCTATCGAAATAATACGATCGACTTCTCGGCCATATTTCAATCATTCGAAACATATTGTATTTTCGAATTTTTCAATAGAGACGAACTCATCGTAATAACTAGTTTGACTTTTGAGTCTAATCTTTCTCACGTGAAAATTCTTCAAAAACCTCACCTTTTAAATATTCTTTATTTAATTTAATTCAATTATTAGAATTATTCATATTCTGTATATATACTTCACGTAAATTTAAGAATTTTTAATCAATATTTATTATTCACTTATTGAAATCACAAAATGAACCCGCTTTTATTTTGAATCAAGATGCATTTCTAAAGAATTTCGTCGTTTTTGATTCTTTAAAAAATTTCTAAATATTAGTTTGATATTTCACCGTACTAGTCAATTCACTGTTATTTTTTAGTTCTTTAAACAATAAAATCGATATATTGAAAAGATGGTTCGCAGGAAGATTAACAATTCATATTTAGATTAATTGTTGGACGAAGTATTAATCGTAAATATTCATGCTCAAATCTCTTCCTCCACAAATATTTAATAGATTTCAAAGACTCGAAATAGAGACATGTATCAGACAAAAATCTGATCCTCTCCGTAACATTTGCTTGAGGAGTTGGAAGATGCCTATCGAAACTACATGATAATGAGCCTTCGACCTATTGAACAGTAACGCTTCGAAGGCTCGATTTAAAATTTCGATGCTCATCGAAAAGCGTATTATTTTCACTAAATTGATTTATTTATAGGAGATTTACAAATATATGTTGACAGAATTGTTATAATACATGAGATTTGTATAAATATTTATTCTTTATAATCAGTAATTAATTTAAGCTATGAAATTAATCATTGTGAACATATTTGATGTCAGTATTTGATATTGAATAAAATGGAAAATAATATAAAATTTACAATTTCTTACGACAATATATTTGTAGTATTTTGAAATTATGTGATTTCATTCATCTGATGCTATTTTGAAGAACAAGATACTTAATTTGTTTCAATTTGCGTTCAAAGCGAGTTAGTCAAATTTTTTTTATGATTTGTCAATCATGGCATGACTGTTCTATTCTTCACATAGAATTTTGAGCCTTTACCAGTCGAACGCAGCCGTTTGAAAAAAACTTATATGCACGATATTATTGGTACGTGTACATGCATGAATGATTATAACATGAGTGTAAACTATATTCGTGAGAACACATGTCATGCACATAATATGCACACGCACGAGCGGTTTTTCCAGAGATAAGATTTGATCGTACATACTTTATTTAATAAGACGAATTTTGTCATCACTCGATCATTTACCTACATTTGCGAACTAAAAGAAATAATAATCATTGGATGACTGTTGGATATGTATGTATATGAATGCTAATAACTATGAAGAATTTCACAAAATTGAAAAAGTTTTTTCGAGCTAATATCATTTTATTACAAAACAAAGATTCTATTTTTATGAGAAATAAATAAATACATGTCAATAGAAAATTAAATTTTTACATGAAGTAGTATGTACACTATAAAATAGTCAAATTTTACATGTCAATGTAGAATCATTTCATTATTAATTTTCGTAATTGGTTAAGACATTTCTGTTTACACTGACCTGTAAGCATAAAATCTACTTGTTTTTATATAAAGGCATTAGACAAACAAATGACTTATTGAAAATAGATATTATAATTTCTGCTTGTGATATAAACATCATCATTTTTGTTTAATGTATTTATTTTCCCACCGAAAAAAATTTTCTCTTAGAATTGATAAAAGTAAATTTTCAAAGATTATATCAAAAATAAACTTGATGGTGTCGGTAAAATTAGTGATAATATTCTTTCTAGAAAAAAAATCATCGCATTTTTCATCAATCCACTTTTCTCAGCATGAATCTGTTCTAAACATCATTTCTTCTAAACTCTATTTCCTCACTCATTAAATTTTTCTTGTCTATGTTTTTTTCTAGTAGAAAAAATAGAAACAAATTATTCGTTACATAAATAATATATCTTAATAAGTTATGTTTTTAAAATAAATCATGCATTAGTTTTTCCTTTCTCAGCATTTTAATAATTACAAATTAAAGTTTTTACCATTTAGTTCATAAAAGATACGGTTAAAGCAATTTTTTCTGTATTATTTTAAGAGAACAAAGATATTTATGGCTTCACAAATTTCATCATCAACTTTGGTCGTTATAATGAATTTAACACAAAAATATTTATATCAATTTGCTTGTCCAATTTTAATGTTTATAGGTACTGTAAGTTGCATATTAAATTTAATTGTATTTACTCAAAAGAATTTAAGAAAAAATCCATGTTCAATTTATTTTATTGTCTATAATATTGCTAATTTTTTATATATCTATTCTTCATTATTATCTTTAACATTGGATGTAGGATATCATATTGATCCTAGTGCATATAATCTAGTTATCTGTCGTTTTCGTCTTTATTTGGTACTTTTATTCAATATATTAAGTCCATTTTATTTAATTTTGGCTTCTATTGATCGAATTTTAATTACCTCTCCAAATGCTGTTACAAGACGACGAAGTACTTGTCGTTTTGCGTACATGTGCATCTTTATTGGAACATTATTTTGGATATTATTTCATATGCATGCATTAATTTTATCAACTATTATACAACTTGGTCCTATTTATTTGTGTTATTTTCAACTAGGTGTACATCTAATTTTCGTCAGTTATTATTCGCTTATCAAAGAAATTTTATCACTGTTATTAATGATATTATTTGGATTGTGGTCGATAAAGAATATTCAAAATATAGGTCGTGTTAGAATTGTTCCTGATTTAGCTGTAAGTAAAAATGTTCTAGAAGGTAATACATATTCAACTTCTTCAAAAGATCGACAACTTATTTTTATGTTATTTATGGATATTATTATTTATATTTTATTCAGTTTTGTTCTTGCAATTTTTCTTGTGTATCAAGAAATCACACAAAATTATGTAAAAGATAATGATAGAATACAAATTGAAAATAGTGTTAGAAATATATGTTTATTTAGTATTGGTATACCATTTTGTAGTAGTTGTTATGTAAATTTAATTGTATCGAAAACATTTCGAAATGAAATAAAGAAAATATTTTTATGGAGATGAATCATCTGTTTTTATTGAATGGATTAATTTACCTTAACTAACAACTTTGAAAAATAATTTGATATGACTAGATCAAAGTTTTTCGATGTAACTTTTCAATATTTTATAGGGATTCAGAATCTAATAGGATTGATTTTAAGATTTCGACCAAAACAATGATAAAATAAATCAAATAAGCAAACAAAAAAAACAATAATCGATATAATGAATTGACTTTTATTTGTCTTTCGACAGATCTTCTCATACTATGATAACTTCTTGTTTTTTTTTTCTTTTCTGTTTGTAAAATCATATAGACAGTTTCCTTTCTCAAAGAATTGTATAGTTAAAGATGAGACTGAATTCGAAAGAAAAATTAACAAGCCATTCAAACCATAGACTCGTAATTACAAGTTCAAAAAACAGGAAGGATCTACGCACATTGTCCGAAGGTGTTGTGTCAGCTGCTATAAGAAAGTCATTCAACGATAATTAAGAAGAGCGAATAATACAACAGCAAAAAAATAAAAACTCTCAGTTTTGATTGTTTCAACAAGAAGCATCATAATATAGAATAAATAACTACTATTATAAAAGCCTTGAGACAAAATATTTGTTCAGTTTTCAATCATTTAGAAATAATTTGAGAAAATGAAAATTTGTTAGTTAGAATTAGAATTCGATGCTCTTTCGATAATATGTATTGAGAATTCTTTTTCTGATTTGAAGTTGATTCATTGAAATGATCTTTCTAAATCTATCCTTAGATTTTTGCACTGATTTATGAATAATTAACTGTAAGCAAATATCTTAATCAATTGAAAAAATATTGTTTTTTCTATCTGTGTCCATTTTTTTGAAAAGTATCTTGGGGAAATTTTCATTTCCTACTGTTGTAAATAGTTTCATTTTTTACAATATCATGAATTTCAATAAATCAGAAGTGAAAAGAATCAAAAACTAGAGACATTCTTATGAAATGCTACTATTGATATAAGAGAACATTTTTCACAATAGTC
>JAJEKB010020660.1:673949-698820 GCA_022393335.1 Macrotrachela quadricornifera
TGGTATCAGCATTGATTAATTGACGTTAGGAATTGGTGAGGTTTGGTATTTTTCATCGAAAATAAGTGTTTTTTCACGAAATGATGGTTTCATTGTGGTCGGTGATGAACACTATTGCTGATTATTATTCTCTTTCTCGTAGAGAAGAGTCTTGCAAACAGAAATTGTCTGCTTGCTTGATTGCTTGCTTGTATGTCGGCACCAAGTCAAAAAAACATTTTCTTAATATTTTCTATAAAACTTAACCAAAGGGTAATCGGGATCGAGGAAGTCGAATCTGATATTAGTTTTTCAAAATCCTTTTCGGTTTCATTTTTTTACACAAAAGACCACTTTTTTCGCAAAAAGAAACTTTTTGAGAAGGGTTGACCGAACGGTAATAGAGGACGAGAATTTCGAATTTGAAGTCAGTTGCATTAAAATTTTTTGAACCTCAATTTTTTGAAAGAAATGACAAATTTTAAAATAAAAAGCATTTGATTTGATGAAGTTTGGTGAAGGACAGTTGCGATGAAGGAACTTGAATCTGACTTCGGTTTTTTGACTTTTATAAATGAATAGCATGACGGTAGTTTAAAAACATGATTTCTACGAGAAAGAGCTGAGCGAGTCTTCGGACGAGCGTTACTTGTTTTTAACATACAAATATATATAATAAATAAATAATTAATATTAATATTTTTAAATTCAAATATAATTGAAAAGAATATAATTAATTTTATTGAAACATGAATAATAAGCTACCTACATTTACTTGTATCTATTAAAATTAATTATACTTGCTTATGTTAAATCTGATACGGAAATTCTTTCAAGATTATATTTTGGATGGTTTGTTGCCTTTGCTTATCAAATTTGGTGGTAAAAGAAAAAAATTTCTTTAGCTATTTTTCATTTCGTTACAATTTTCTAGGAATAGTGTTCGAACTAGTAAAAACTCATCTCGAACAGAGAAAGATAATTCTTTCATTACAAGAACTGCTTGGCTTTCATCTGAAATAAACATACATACTTTGACGTTTATCATTATTTTAGTATCCAAAGGATACTTACCATCATATGTAATTAATTGCCATCTTTTCAGTAGTCAACCTTGTGAATCAACATTCCAAAATGTTCGATCTTTATCGGGATGTTTGTCATCAATAACAGCGTTCTCTGCATATCAATTCATAAATAAAATCGACAGAAGAATATAGTAATAACAAATATTCTCTAAAATATCCAAGACATCATAAAAATCGTCGTGGTGAATCTCATGCAAATACAAATATTCAAAATGTACGAGTAATTACCATACAGGACAGAGAAAATCATCATTAAAGATTATAACAAAGCAGTAGCAATAATGAATAAATTACTTATAACAGAAATCTTGAAAGAATCCAATATAGATGATATTCATAAACTTGGTTCATTCGTATTTCATGAACTTGATCAAAGATCAACAGTCGATTATTCAATTATCAAGAATTATGATGCTTATGATAGTTTCGATGACGATGAGGACGATAATATTGTCAATAAGCCTGGCAATATTGATTTACTTGAATATGTTGAAAAATTACCTGATGAACATGAAAACGGAGAATATAATTTAACAACATCAAAACAAACATTTTATGGAATGAAGATTTATGAAAGACAGCAGCACGTCTTTTGACAGTTAATAAAAATCATTTATCATCTGATAGACGTTTTCGAGTGAAATAGATCAGTAAACAACATTAATTTTTGTTTTCTTTTTTTGTATCGTTATCCATTTGATTCAAATAAAATAGATGAACAGTTACTTCAATTTCTTAGAAAAATCAGTGCCAAAAATATGGTCTATTGTTAAGATTATCATAGATTTGTAGCTTACTATGAAGGATTCTCTAACACATAGGCTTTGTCTTAATGATTCGTAACAAATTTTAGTGAATTATTATAAATATTCCTAAATTCTTTGAGACCCTTTTGCATCCTAGGATCTGAAAGAATCCGTCTTTTCCCCCTTGATTTATTGTATACACAAGCATGAAGTTTTACTTCGTCATCTTGTTTACATTAACAGCCGTGTTTGGTAATTTTTAAGAGATACGATATAATATTTTTTTTTCCTATTTGTTATCATGATATATACATAATAACTAACATTATAATATTCTGAATCAATAGAAAAACCTTTTTCTCTTCTTCTTTTATCTATTAATGTTAAGTTATTTTTTGTTCTATTTATTTTGTATAGCATCCTTCAGTTTCATTGTTTTTCATATACTAGCTCATCAACAACCTCGCTCTCACATAGAAATAATATGAAGATTTTTGTTAAAACACTCATAGATAATTTTATCGTTTTTGTAATCGTAACTTCGGAAATTGTCAAAAATATCAAGGTTAAAACTTCCAAGAATGAAGTCATTTCACCTAATTAACAACTTCCTATCTCTTCGATAAATAAACATATTCAATGATCTATTTTATTCTTCATTAATAGCAGAACTTCATGTATTTTATATCAATGTCTTATTTTTGTCCTATAAATTTACGACAATCAACGACATCATTTTTATATAAGTCTTTTTAATAATAATACTAATTTAATATTAGCAATGAGAAATAAGATATTGGTTAAGAAAACGAATTATTCTATTCATCTAACTCAATGAATATTACATGACTATTTGACTGAGCTCAATTCTAAATAATGATGCATCATCATTTGTTTGTTACTATTATGGCAAACGTCATTTTTTTAAAAGGTATGTTGATATGTTCTTTCAAGGAGAGAGAGATTTTGTTGATGCTTTACAATATACATTCCAATACATCTTATTTTCCCGTCTGATTAACAAAATTCAAATAGAAAGAATTTTTCCACATTCTCTTCTCGGAAAACATGCAAAGGTTCTCACTGAGAGATGCCTTAATAAAGGAAGTCAAGATATAAAAGAGACTAAAGGAGCCATAGACAAGAAATAATATATTATAAATTATTATATTGCAATATGAGTTTACTTTCTGTTCTGAATTGTGAAATTAATGCCATCAGAAAGAGCTGGTCGATTTATATAAGGCCCAATTGGAGTGATAATCGATAATCATTGATTGAAAAAAATTTTTATTTTCAAAATCTTTTCATAGTTTATGATAGAGAAAAAACTCTACGTTGAATGAATCTAACACAGATATTATTGATCTTCTAGGACAAAAACGGATTTTTTCAAGCTTTAAAAAATACTCAAGATATACCTTATTATTCGACTAATCTTGAGAAAAAAATATGTGATATTCGTGAACAGCATATTCTGTTATATCGATTTATAAAGTTACAAATGTAACTAAGACCAAGAACTTTTCTCAAATACCTTAGGAGAGTCTAGGACATAAATAATTGAATTATCATAACATATAAAATAAATTTTTAGAAAATGCTCAAAGTCCATCAAGTAATTAAAATGAAAGTTAGTTTTTGTTTTATTTAAAATCGTACACCAATTTCGATGAAAGTATTGTTATTAGGAAAATAGTTTATAATAACAAAGGATAAAATTTTTGATAGACAAAATTCAATGATCACGCATATATAAAAATATATTTAAATCATATGTGAAATAATTGTCCACGAAGTCAAAGAAGGTAAGACAAATTTTTATCATTTTGGTGATCAACGTACGATTCAATTGTTTTGTGTTTAGACAAGAAGAATTAGCTATAGATAAGTTCGATTTTCAGTATAAGAAGGTAAATATACGGTTAATTCTCGATACAGTTCAGTAACAAAAATTCGAATATTTGTGAGATATTTTTTCAATTGATCTACAATCTTTAAAAAGATACACTCATGACTGTTAGTAAACTTCATTAAGATTGTGCTTATTCCATTCTCGAATCTTTCAAAGTTAGTATCAATGGCAATCGAATTAATCATGTTAGTGTTGATTGTAGGATTTGCGTCAGAGCTCAAAGATTGGAAAAGTGTAGGTAAGATTTCGGTGAAAATTTTTAATGGTTAGAGAGTTTTATATCTCTCCAATTCTCCTGTTTATGTAGGTCCTGAATTAAAAATATCCACATTGGATGCGATTGATTAATATTCACACCTTTATAACTTACATTATATTTGTTTTCTATTTCATCTTGCAGAAGTCCTAGAGTTTACTATAACGATAGCGTTTCAAGTGATGCAATTTTCAATAAAGATCGAATATAATACCAATGATAAATCAGAACACGACAAAAATATGTAATTACTTAATATTCGGTGCTTCAGTAATATATAATTTATGTATTTTGAATGCTTGAATAGCAAGCAATTTAGTAGTATAAATATTGGATGATTCAATAGAATTGCTAATACAGATGCTAATCGACAAATACGATAAAAAAATAAGTTTTACAGATATTTCAAGAACGAGCATCAGCTTTCTTCGTCAGGATTTTATAATGAATAAAATGAATATTTGATATTATTCCCATGTTTGTTTTTGTTTTTCTCTTTTTATAATATTGATATGAAAGAAGAAATAAGATGACAATATTAGACGAGATTAAAGTTCTTCTACTTCCATAGTAGTATTATGAGAAGAGATAAAAGAACAAAATATAATACGAAAAAAAGTTTCTTTTTCTTCCTCTGACTCATAATTTTTTCACTATATCCTTGGCATAGCAGACATAATCATTGTCAACGACTTTTTCCAACTTTCAGCAATACACGGTAATGACAGAACGACAAAACTCAATGTGTGATTCTCTCATTAAATCAGTCGTTAACTGGTATTTTTCGTAGTTCTGATATAAGCAAAAATATTTTATGATTATAGAAGAGTAGACAACGCTTGAAACAGTACGAATATTTATTTATAAACTACAGTATAAAAAAGAATTTAACAACCACGAAAACACAATCTAATGGAAGCTGGGTAAGTTTAATAAGTATAAATCATTAATATAAACTTCAAAATAAGAATAAATTCTTGTTTTTTATAAAAACACTCGTTGACAAATTATGATTTTTATCAAATTACATGGAGCACTAGAAAAATTTTTTCGTCTGACTCCTCCAAAAGCTAAACATTGAGTTTAACTATTTTTTTAATAATGTTCACACATGTTTAGGATTATGTGCAAAGTTTCAGACTTTTAACTCTTGTAGTAATTCGCTGCGGTCCGTCATTGCTTTTATTTGAGGTACACGCAACCTGCTAACGAATGATTCATCATAAATAGGAGAAGTTTGCAATTCATTTTTTGATTCTTAAATATGCTTTATTAAAAAATCAAAATATATCAGCAGAAGCAGTGTGAAAAGCTCTACAAATTACAAAGAACAGTTTATATTATATATGCAACTTTTGTTATTAATAAAAAAAGCAAAATTGTAAGAGAGAAATCTTCTGACATGCAAAAAATTCTACACGAACAAAAACATTCTTTTTTCGTATTTCATCCTTTTATCGTTCAAGATATTTTCTTTGCAAAATGAACTATCGATTGCAGCATCGAGAATTGGTCATTTAGAATACTGTTTATTTTGAAAGAAAAAATACACAATCACTATAAGTTTTATATTGTAGATTATACAGCTTTTCACACTGCATCTTCTGGTGTATTTTGTTTTTATTTTCATAAAATTTTTATAAGGATCAAAATATGAAATTTAAAGTTCTGTCATTTATTGTGAATCATCTATTATGTAACGTATAAAAAATGGTAGATTATGGCAAAGTACAAGATTCAGAGGTCTGAATTTTTGCATATATTCCTAAATATATCCAAGCAATATAATAGAATATTTCAATGCAAACTGAAGCTTTTAGAAGAGCCAGGTAAAAAAATTTTACTAGTGCCCTATTTAGCTCTAATCTAAAAGCAGTAGAAAAAGACATCACATCTATCAGTGAAAGCGTTTGTTAAACAAAATATATTGTTCTATAAATTTCAATTAGAACATAGCAATAAATAAAAGCACTTATTTTCACTTTATAATAGGCTAATTACGAGAAAATTCATCTAGAATGGATTCCTCTGAAGTGTATTCATATCTCCCTCGAAAATTACATTAAGTCGGAATAAGAATGAAATTGATCAATATATATTTTTCAGAATGACATTCTGAGGCTATCTATCGAAACTAAACGAAGTAACCACTCTCTAATCTGTTAAATCTTTCTATACTATTAACTCAACAACTCATTCTTTTTATTGGTGAAAACCTTAGATCACTAGTTAGTTTGTGTTTTACATTATTCAAAAGATAAATATTTGAATAGTTTTGGTTTTTGAGTCAACATTTATGAGAAAGAATAAATGTTTGTAAATATATCATCTTACTTTATTATTTGATCTAGCCTTCAAAATAGTCATAGTTTAGTTGGCTTTACAACAACACGTAATGATGAGGCATTTCAAGCAAAACTCAATGTTAATATAACTCCAGAAGATCTTATAATTGTCTGGCTAGATGCTAATGTACGTCATTACATCTCGATTTATAATGAACTATGTCAAATGACTAACTCTCTTAAATTATTTGAAAATGAAAATGATTGTCATTATTTTCTTGAGAAAACATTTCAATCATCATCAAACAAACTATTTTTAATTACATCTGGAAGTTTAGGAAAAACATTTGTCCCAATTATTCATGATTATAAACAAATTTTATTTATATACATATTCTGTCAACAATATGAAAATCACAGTTTATGGGCATGTAACTATGCAAAAATTGGTGATAAACGAATAGTTATACAAACACAAGACTTATTTGATAGAATTACCAATGATATTCGTTATATGCTTGAAAATATGATTCCAATTAATATTTTTAGTCAAGAAAAAGAACAGTCAATTCAAGATTTAGATAAAGAAAGTGCTTCATCTATGTGGTTTCAACTCTTAATCGATGTTCTAATAAATATGGAAAATAAACTAAATAGCAAAGATGAAATGATACGTCTGTGCGATTCATTATATTCAGATAACGACAGAGTACATGAGCAAATTTCGGATTTTAGAAACAATTATCGAGCTGAAAATGCTGTTCTTTGGTATACAAAAGATACATTTCTTTATCGATTATTAAATAAAGCACTTCGAATAAAAAATATCGATGTCATTTATCCATTTCGCTTTATTATTGCTCACTTACATCGTCAAATGTGTCAATTATACAGTGAATTCTTAGAATGTGTTTGTACAGATACATTAATTGTATATCGTGGACAACGACTAACAATAAATGAGATCAAAAAGTTAGAAATGAATATTGACAGATTGGTATCTATCAATACATTTTTATCAGCCACTTTCAACCGGGAAGTAGCGCTTGCTTATGCTGGTGAGATAAAGGATGAATCAGTTCTATTCCCAATTGAAATTGATATTCGTTCAAATACTGAAATTCCTTTTGGTAGCATTGCTCATGTCAGTCAAATTCGATCTGAAGACGAAGTTCTATTTTCGATTGGAGCAATCTTTCGGATTTTATCTGTCAATCAAATTAATAATATCTATCACATTACATTGAAAATTAGTGATAATGAAAACGAAGAAATGAAACGTCTCTTTGACTACTATTATACACACTATACAATTAATGAACCTACTACATTAATTACACTGGGCATGTTTCTTCATGAAATGGGTCAATTCGATCAAGCTGCATATTACTATCAATTGATGCTATACGATAGTGATGTGTCTTGTGATTATGATACGCAGGCTAAACTTCACAAACAACTTGGTTACGTTGCTAAAACTCAGGGTCATTACAATGAGGCGATTGACGAATATAATCGAGCATTGTCTCTTGTTCTTGAACATAATCCAACCATGTACGAAGACTTATTTGAAATTTACAATAATCTGGGTGTAGCCCATAGATATATATTCGAATTAGATGTTGCCTTGTTGTTTATGGAGAAAGCATTAAATTTACAAATGAATTATATGAAACCAAATGATAGCGTACTTTCTCAAGTATACAACAATCTGGGTCAAGTATATCGTAGTCGGAAAGAGTATATCAATGCTGAAGATTGTTTTCAGAAATCTTTACATATATTTACTCATTCAACTACAATTCCAACTAATCATCCGAATTATGCAACCTTACTGAGTAATCTTGCTCATCTCTACAGTGAAATGGAAAGATATGATGAGGCTATAATCAAATTAAATCAAGTATTAACATTTCAACTAAATGTATTACCTTCAAATCATCCACATGTTGGACGTACCTACAATAATCTCGCTTGCATATACTTAAATAAAAAAGAACATTATAAAACTGCTCTTCGTTTCTTAAAAAAGACATTGTGTATTGATTTGAAAAATTTATCATCTAATCATCCTTGGACAGCACGAGTTTACATGAATATAGCACGTGTTTATTATGCGCGCAATATGCATTTGATTGGATGGTTGTACGCTAAAAAAGCAATGGATCGAATACATACATTTCAAATGACTGATCCTGATCATACTAAATGTGAAGAAATATTCGAAATGGGTCGAAAACAGATTAATCAAATCATTTCTATGCTTATTATCATTTTAAATGAAATTGAAGTAGATATTGATTAATTTTCTTAAAAACTCCTATTAAGAATATAAAATATATCTATGTGTAATATGTCGAACATGAGTCTATTAGCGAATGTATGAAAAGTTAAAAGTCATTTTTTAGACAAAAAAAGATCTGCAATTTATGTGATATTTTAACTGCATACAAAAAATATATGATACTATTGATAAGAAAATTCAGTTGAGGTTTTTCCAAGTAATATTTGGTGATAGAGCATGAATTACTACAATTTGTATTTAGTATCGAATTATCTACACCTTACAAATGCGCTGATAATACAATTTTCGAGTGAATTGAATTATATGCAACAAGTTCAATACTCTAACAGCACCTGAAAAAAACGAGCGAAAAACAAATGAAAGTTATGAAATTCAATTGAAAGATATTTCATTTTATTCAGGTTTTTTATTCGGATTCAGAACGTGTATTTAATTTGTGACGAAAAGTCTTCTTTAAATTTGAAAAATCATTGAATATCACCAAAAAATGAGTTTTCTCAATGTAATATAGTTTAGTGACTGATAATATCAAGAATCAAATACGATAAAATAGTTTTACTTCATCGTATACAAGGAGAAATCTGATATACTTTTATTAAAAACTACTCATGTACATTCCACTCGAAATAATTGAAAGTGCCATCATAAAAAGATGTCGAGATCTGAAGCAGATTTAACAAGTTAAAAAAAGTGATGAAGTAGATAATTTTGTATAATTCAAAAAAGATACTTGGCAAGTTTTTCGTGTTTTTCAATCTGAAAAAAAATATTTTTTCGTAACCATTAGCTCACATTCTATCATATGATGTAAAAATAAAAACACGTAAATAAGAGTTTTAATCAAAATTTTGAAAGACGAGAGCATAAAGCTTTTTTTCGTATAACACAAAATTCATAAATACACTTGAGAGTGTATCACTTCTAATTGTAGTAAAAAAGCTGGTTCTTTCCTAAGAGTAGAAAACAATATACACTGTTTTTTCATATATATTGATGCCTATTTTTATTGTAATAATAAATTTTAAATGATTACAATCTGTTACAAATGCTTTATTAACATTTGATCTGACATACTCTTATGAAAAAAATGTAATAATATCATATACATATATGTAGACGACAAAGATTACAAAAATTCTTCAAGATTCTCATTTTATCGAGCATTCAAACCTTTTCTCTCTAAAAAACAAACTATTATTGAAGAAATTTCAGCTAGATAATTTCACTTAAAAACATGTCAAACAAAATGACTATACAACATATGTAAGATATTATAATCATTTAAAGTTCATCATTAAGATTAAAACAGACATAAATACATAAAGAATATTGTAATATGTATGCATTCCTTAAGTGAGTAGGTCTTTTAGGATATGCTATATTAGTCCCAGATTGTATCTATGAACGATCTTTTATATATAGTTCAGAGGATTCATCTCTTATTCTCAGCTGTTACGTCGTCATACGTGCCATTCTTGATAATAAAATATATAGAGCATTTTTATAGAAAAAAATCTAATGAATTCCAGAATGTCTTTAAAAATAAATTCAGATAGCTGCTGATAAGTTCAATCTTTTGCATCAACAAAGATAATTTATTGTTTTTCTATTTCTCTGAAAAATTTTCACTCCTGTATTAGTTCATATTTCATACGAAAAACTAGTATTTAAGTTCTATAGATCTCTTTGAACACATCAAGAAAGATTATTTTTCGGTGTCCATTGTCATAATATAGAATGTGAAACTTAGGTCTTAATTAAGCAGTCTAATGAAATTCTTGAAGTTTTTACAGTTCTTCATAACAGCGGCTTTTCATATATATATTCCATTCAATTCTGAATTATACATCTTGAAATGCAAAATTTTAAGAAAATATTACAACACTTTTTATAATAAGTAGCCATTACCTTAATTATTTTCTCTCATCAAGATTGAACAATAAAAACCTTGCTCACTGTATAGATTTTATACGAACGAAGAAGCATTATCTTTCTTTTTTATTTCATTAAATGGTAAATTGATGTGTTGATCTTCATATAATTCATACTTCACCGGAATATTTCTACCGATTTATCTTAAAAGAAGCTAATATATTTTTTAAAGATATTTTCAATTAATAGATGAACACAATGTTGTCAATTATGTTAAAATTAATAAAATATTCTGGATTATCGTCCATTTTTCTCGTATGATATTTTCTTCGGAACAAATTGAATCAATCTTGTCTCTGATATATCTTATTAAAATCACATATTAACATCATTAACAAACCGTTGTGATTTTAATAGATTTTTGCTTATTTTATCAAAATTATTTTTTTTTTATTTACAATCTAGACAAATAATAATGAATTTAAAAGAGAGGAATTTCTTTATCGAGTTGTTGTGCATTCAAACCAGTCAATTGTTTATATTTCGCAAATAGATCTTCTAATTCTGATGATAAAATTACATCCGACAAGTTTTGAAAACCAGAAGGTGCACGTTCATCAACAATTTTAAGAATCTTTTCGGGACCATAATCTCGACCAGTCAAAATAAAAGGACATGAAGCTGTACGTCTAAGAATATCGTATGCATTAAGTCCTTTCGAAGTAACTCCATGTTCACGAAAGGAAAGAATAAGCCCACGAGCATCCAGAATAGCTTGTGAGGCACCATTGCCTCCATTTGGATACATTGGATGAGCAGCATCACCGAGTAAAGTTACACGATCATATGTCCATCGAGGTAAAGGATCACGATCAGTCATTGGAAATTCATTAATTACTACAGATGATTTGACGAGATCATGAATATCGAGAAAGTCAAGTTTCATTTCTGATAATAAAGGAAAAACATCTTCTCTGCGACCAAGACTATTCCAATCGGTTGGTATTAAAGAAGCTCGACGTTCTGAATGTTGAACTCTCACGACAAATGCCCAATTGATGAGATTATCATTTACAGGATAGATAACCATTTCGCGTACATCCGGATTTCCCATATAAATTAACGTATGTCCATCTAAGCAAGGTTTCTTCATTGGTGCTACACCACGCCATATTTTTTGACCTCCCCAAATAGGAGGTCCCTCATCAGGATATAAAATTTGACGTACGGTCGAATTAATTCCGTCGGCACCCACCATTACTTTGGCTAATTCTGTAGTTAGCTGATTGGTATTACGATCAATAAAATCAGCTTCAACATAACTTGATTTTAATCGAAATTGTACAAACTTTTGACCAAATCGAACAGAAGTCTGGCCAATTTCGTCAAGCACACGATGAAGTAATAGTTGTTGAAAGTGACCACGATGCATCTGATATGTAGGCCAATTATAACCAGCTGCAGTACCTCTAGATTGCTGATGAATGAATTGTCCTTTACATGAGTAGAAAACGGCCTTAGTGTTACGAATACCGATTTTATCCATTTCTTTTTCAAGTCCAAGCTCAAACAGTAGTTTTACGCAATACGGTTGAAGTGTAAGACCAAACCCAATTGGATCGAGATTTTGATGTCGTTCATAAATACGAACTGTGAATCCAGCACGATGCAAACATAAAGCTGTTACAAGACCTCCAATACCACCTCCCACTATACACACATCGATAATGTTTGAATTCATTACATTGATATCATTAGTTAAAGTTGACGTAGAATTCGATATTTGTACTTCATTAACGTACGCATTAGTAGAAGATTGATTCGAAATATTCATTAATATGTATTTAGACTACTTAGAAATCCTAAATTATTAAAAAAATAAAAGAATAAATAATTTATTCTATCAAATGAAAATATTGTATGTTATATTTTAGTAATAAAATATCTCACAAGGTTTTTCGAAAATTATTTTCAGTAACTATACAATGCTAAAAAATAAACAGAGATATGTTGAGGTTTTAATTAATCACTCGCTTTTCCGTAAATCTTGATCGTTAGTGTCTGTTCTAAATCAGATTAGTTTTAGGAACCAACATTGAAAACAATCAATATCTGAAATATTTAGCTTTTACTTAGTTTTGTTAAGCAAACAAAAAAAGAATTAAGAAAAATGATGAATTCTAAAAAAACCGCATAAGTGGAATGAAATTTTACATATTTTTAGAAAGTAAAAAAAAATCGAAAATACTATTAATGCAGTTTTATCATCCGCTTTGTTGAAAATTGTGTGAATAGTCTGTGTCAGCATCTGTATCTGACATATATATATATCAAAATATGTGCTGAAATATCATTTTCATTCTACCAAATTAATAGGTATCAAATATAGAAGAACATTGAGTGACAACTATGTAAAATCTGTACACTACTAACCATTATCATTGATATCTATTATATAACGGTTTGTCTTCATGAAAGTTTATTAACGTATTCCACTTAATTACAGTCTAGAAAAAGATTGTTATTATCATTCGGCAATTTTTTCGTTGCTAATGAATCATAGAAGAGGATCTTGTAGAAGTGAGATAACTTCAGCTTGAATCTTACATTCATTATTTTCCTCCGAAAAATACACATCTTCTTAATATATTACCTCTAGAAATTTACAATCTTCTTTTGTTTATTAAAAGAGCTAACAAGAAAATATGTCATTCAGAATGTACATTAAAATAAGAATGAACTAAGCTGAATACCTAAATACAATGCACAGTAATATATTGTTATTCATATGACATATATTACATTATCAGTGCTTCATTGACAGAATGAAATGCAAATAAACATTACACACGCTCTATGCACGACTGTAGACGGTCGAATAAAAAGGCCGTTTTCTTCACATTTAAATGTTTGTCTAGAATATAGCTAAAACTTAACTATAAGGCATTAATTTTAGATTAAAAAAAATGAAGTACACTACAAAATTTTAAAAGGATTCGACGAATTGAGAAGAATTATAAACCAGTTAACATTTAATAAAGCATCTTTTTGTATTGGCTTCAAAAATGATTTTGTACACCAGAGATGCAATCCCTATCAAGATGGATTTTACATGCATGTGTTCAGTTTGAATAGCTCAGTCAGACGAATGCTGCTGATATAAATTGTCCAAAATTTATATTAAATTTATCTCTGTATTTTGACTAAGTCTATAGAACAATAATAACTTCTATAATATGAATCATGTATATTCTACCCACTTACATGTAAGACGAGAAAAAAAAATAATGTTATGTTATGAACATCACGATAAATAATGACACAGTCATATATAAGAATAAATGGACAGAATGTACTTATGAAATAGAAAAAAAAAGTTAGACAACGGTAGTAATATCTGATAAAATATCTCGTCTTTTTAATATTAATAATTACTGATGAAGGATTTTGAACATTATTTACCTTTAAGAGATTTGGTGATCAAGTATAAAATGTCAATAAGTATTGTATTGAACAATTTAAAACATAAACAAGAATATTGTTAAATAGTGATAGTCGCTTTATTTATCTTTTGCATATAACAAGTTATATTGTTCACACATAGAGCATATACTTTTATAGAAGAGATAGACAATGAATAATAGTCAAGGATAAAAATCAAAAGAAAGAGATAAAGTGCGAAGATGATACATCGCATCAAATTAATATAATGATATAAAGATATGTTAGCGATGACTCAAGTCATCATTTTCTTTTTTTACGCATTTTGTTAAAAATGTGATCTAAGACTACGCTTTTCTTCTTTCCTTTTTCTTTTTGTGATTCATGACGCATAATGCGTTGTATCAAAAATATGATGATACATCACATATATATATATACACTATTCTTTTTTTCGTTTACGAGGGGGGGGGGGGCGTGAGGATTCTTTTTGTTATTTCAAAAGGACTTTTTCTTCAAAAATAAAGTTTACGATATATACATAAGCACACTCATTCTCGTTCTCGCTCTTAGTCTCTACAGACAGGCTAATAAGAAAAGAATTAAAAATGATGATGAAATATATGTATAGTTGCTTACTCAAAAACCAAGCAGAGCGTTCATATTATAGACATTTTGCAGTGCCTGTAATTATAATAATTAATATTATTGTCGGCACCTTTATAAGACTAATCACTTAATTACTTATTATTATACATTGAGATACTATCTTGATGAGTAGTCGATAGAGATCTGCGGGACAATCTCAAAATTTTTCATCTTTACATGAAAATGTGTCGTAAACTTTAACTTTTTTATTTTCAACAAATTCGAACAGTTCATTGTTATTTCTATTGACTATTTCGAATTTCGTAAAAGACTTTCACCTCTTCCATGGATTTTTTTTTGTTTGGTTCTACAAATTTCTTCATGTATTTTTTCTACCCAAAACATTTCTAACCGCTTCTCGTTAAACAATATAAAAATTTCATTACATCTAAGAAAATCTATCAGTTTCATCTGCTTTTCTTCAATATCATCTTCGACTATTTATCGATTTACTATACTCAAACTCTTATTCTAAGATTTCGGTACACATAAGTTCCTCTTTCATGTAATCATATATTAAAATATTGTTACTCTTGTAGGAGAAATGATAGAAAAGAAAATATTTTTTGTCATAATTCTCAATTGTTCAAAGATTTGTTATGACTATACATAGAATATATATCGGTTATGTGAAGATGAGAATGAAAAAATATTGATTGTTCTCAGCATTACAGTTATCCTTACCTTTATGATTAAACTTATACAATGAATCTGATACATTCTTTATTAAATAAGTACATCAATATTAAGTAAGCAATTCTGCATCTGCAACAGCGATTTCTAATTTTTAGTGCTAAATCAATTGCGTATGGTATAATTAATTTTAAAGTCATAGTTAATCCACCAGATAAACTTAAAATTTTTGATATAATATAAAGAAAATTATTACGTTTAAATTTTGAATATGAACAATAGATGAGATTACATTGTTCATAAAATGCAGTATAAGATACAGTTATGTTCCATTCTTCAATAAAAAGATCATTAATAGGTGTATTTATCTGAAAATGACTTGATATTGTAGAATTCATAGCTGTTACATTTACACTACTATATGGTTTTGGATGAATTGTTTCAATATAATAATTCAATATATCAATACATGTTTGATTATAGAAACATTCAAATGTTGAACGTAATAATGTTTCAACAACTGAACAGCCTATATTCCAACCAGGTATTTCAAAATATTGAATTCTTGAATTTGAATCATAAATACCAGCATTTATTATACAATCTATTCGTGTACCACAAGAACATCCATTTTTAAGTGTAATAACATTCGTAGGAACTGTAATATCATCAATATCATGATTTAACTATCAATACCAATATTAAGTTCAGATTCAGACATCATTGTAACACTAATAAATACATCGTCTAAAAATTGTTCAATAGATCTATCTACAACTATTTTTGAAATCTGACATAAATCAGATAGAAAATCGAAATATGCTGCTCCTCGATTACGAAGATCAATTCGATCATAATTTTTCCATCTACCATCAATAAATAAAAAATCAATCCATTTTTCTTTTACAAAATCATTTTCACATATTTGATGAAAAGTATAATTAACTGTAATAAAATATTTATATGGAATAGATATCTGTCGACAAGGACATTGAAGACTAGTTAAATTTTGTATTAATAATTTTTCATATTCAATTTGAGAAGGCATTGAAATCATTTTCGTAGATGTTTGCTTTGAAATAACAGTGAAAATAATAATATTACATAGTCCAATAATTATAAAAAATAAATAAAATCTAGTTGACAATTGTTCACGCCATATAATATCTATATCAGTTGATCCAGTGGAAAATAAATTCATTTTCATTAATTTTAATAAAAATTCTTTACATTGATTCTTATCACAGAACCAAATTCGACGATTTTCTATGAATAAATATTAAATATACATTTCTATTACAAATTTTTGAACAAAAAAAACAAAGTTAACTATGAAATACGAATTTATATTCAACAAGTAACACAGTACTCCTATTTATGATAATAATCTGAATAAGATATTGAATAATTCCATTGTTCAATCATTATTTCATTAAAAAGAGTTTTGATACGAACATTTACTGGAAAACGACTAGGTGCTGTTATGTTAAGTACAGTTACATTTGTATTTAGAAATAAATCATTTTCAGCTAAAAGTTTACGAAATTTCTCGATACGACTGTAATTATACCAACATGTTAATGATGATTCTAGTACAGAACTAACAATCCAACAATCTGTACGTAATGCTTGAATTAAAATATTATTAGATGTACTCCAAAGCATTATTGAAACATTTCGAGCACAATAAATTATTTCATGATTAATAATTTCGTATCTACTCATCGTTATAATTCTTGGATGATTCATTCCAGATAAATCAAGTAAAGGATAAGTAGTTTCTAATCCAGTTATATATTGATTAACATGAATAAATCGATTGATTAATAATATCATATTAGAAAATGTCATCCGTGTCGAATTGAAAAATTTCTTAAGTAATATATCAACTTTTGAAAAGAATATGTGCATTAGTAAACATTATTGAATTAAAACGAATACTTTCATCAATAATAGTTAAATTTGCTAAATCACATAAGATAGATAATGTTGGAAAATGAGATGAACCAACAAAAAGAATATTTGCCCATTGTCCATCTTCAGATACAGGAAAATTTTCATACCAATATGCTTTAATAAAATCACTTTGACACAATTGATGATATTCAGGAGTAACATAAATAAATTCTTTATAAGGAATTGATATATTAGTACATGGACATTGTAATGTATTTGAATATTGATCTTCTAATTGTTCTTGTGATGGTAATATAATAGTTTTATTTATTGTTTGTATTGAACGAGATGTATAAATTATAGTAATAGTAAGTGTACTTATTAGAAATATTAGATAAAGTCGAATTGATAATCGACCATGTTCTATTTCTAATGGATTTTCTGAATGATTATTATATACATTGAATTGCATAAGAGATATTTTTATTTTATTCAAAAAATTTATCAGTCGAATTTTAATTGATTTATAACTCACTCTCATTATTTTGTTTACAACATCGTTTTCTCTTGAAAAATAATATAAGATCAATTAGACGAGGAATAATAATACGTAATCCAATACTAAGTCCTCCGTAAAGTGACATTAAAATTGTCAATACATATATTCCATTAAATTTACTTGAATAAGTATAACTACAATATATATGTGAACATTGATTAAGTATTGATAGAATAAGATCAATACATGATTGATTATAAAAACATTTGAAATGATGTACAATCAATAACAATACCTGAAAGTATTTCATTTGAAATTATTTTATTAAGATCATATAAACCACTTGTATCCCACATATCATATAGATAAAAACGTCCAGATATTGGACATGTTCCTGAATTCATACAAGTACAAGTTATATTCGATCCTTGTAAGATATATCTGATTACTGTTAGTATTACAAGATCTACTCTTACATTTGGTCGAAAGTTAAATGTACGTAGGATATAATTTGTTGATATACCTGTCATTAATCCATTTGCAAGAGAAATTTTTTCAAAAGCTGTTAAAATTTTCATAGAACTATTCGATATTATTTGAAGTGTTGAATCAAGAGCAGTATATGATTTTGTTTTAAGTATATCTTCAGATAAGATTATTGAATTAATTAATGGTAAATTTGATAATTGAGTAAGTGCATCAGAAATTGATTTTATTGAACTAGAACAAGTCATAGATATTAATTTCCACATAGCACTTAAACTAGTTCGTATATCCATAGGCCAAATAAATGTTGTATTAGTTTGAAATGTAAAATCAATCCATGATTGAGAAATAAAATTACTTGAATAAACTTGATGAAATAATGGTGTAACATTAACAAATGTTCCATAAGGTATTGCAAGTTTTTTGTATAAATCTAATTTGGGAAAATATACAATATCTTCTTTAATTCGTTTATGAATAGATACATATAGAATAAGAATAAAAAGAGTAATCAGAAATGTTACAAGATATAAACGTGTTGAGAGAAGTTCATGACGAATACTTGTTGGATCTGTTGATAGAGAATTGAAAAGATTTAATGTAAGAAAATTTTTATATAACGAGTTATAGAATGATTGTAATGAACGACGTACAGACATGATATACCAGTTTCTAATCTGTTCAAATTTTATTCAATAAACAACAAACCAGCAATATTCATTTATTAAAGTAATAGTTATTTCGTCGTGATATATTGGATAATGCATAAAAAAATTTGCAATAAAAATCATTCGATAAGATAGGACGTGGTAAACATACTGTGTAAGAAATAAGTATAAATATTTACTGTAATAAGTTTTAGAGATTTTCTAACTCAGTTTTAATATACATCTGCCAAACTTACTGTCGCTATCACAAGTTTAATATTAATATATAAAAATAAGTTATTTCTAAAAATCATAAATGAGGTCTGGAAATTATATGTCAATATGTTCTACTTTTTATACAGATCATTTTTGACTTATATATGTCTTACTTTATTAAATGCTCGAACTAGAAAGAGTGCGAGCTCAAAAAAATGGTACACTTCTTATTGAGTTACTAGTTAATGAAAGTTTAAGAGTTGAATAAACTATCATTAGTAACGACAATTATCGAGAACGATTTGTTTTCGAGACGCTTTTTTCTATCAATCATATTCTCATAGTAGTTAATATACTACACAATACAGTATATGGTCGAAAGATATAATTACTTTGAGATATTACTGTGTCTTTTTAAAATATTTCAATGCAGAACTCGAATATTTTTTCTTTCTTAAACTTTTTCGGTAATTTGAATTGTTTATGATGGATATGAAGTACATTGAATTTAAATAAGACACGGGGTAGACTATGCTGGACGGTCCATTGCGAAGGCTGGGATATATGTCAAAACTAGAAATGGTCTCACCACTGTTAACATATTTCTCACTGTTTTTCGAGTTGTAGACAGTATGAATACTAATGTCAATAGTTAACGTTAATCTTGCAAATAAAAAAAAATAATTTTGATAAAATCTGTCATTAAATAAAAATGCAGAGATAGAAAATGCTTTTTTCCAATGATATAAGTCTAACTAAAACAAGATTTACGTCAAAGAAACATTTTTTAACTGTTTCCTTATCTAGTACATTTATGTTGTTAAATATACTTTATGTGAGTGAATGAATTGTTCTTTCTCATCTGATACTACAAAGATTAATAATTGAAACATTAAATGTAAATGGAGAAACATCTGTCTCTTCCTTTATAAGAATAACTCTAACAGAAAGGGAATACATATAGTAACAAAATTTTAAATTTGTGAAAATTATTTAAAATTTTAGAATTTATTTCATCACTATTTTGATCTTTGTCAATTATTTGATTAAATGATTGTTTGGAAATCTATTAAGAGAATGAATAGATATTCAAGAAATGAACGATGAGGTGATGTCTAATGATGTATGTTAAAAATTTTTGGATTAGTTTTTAACCACTTTCTCTAAATCAAAATAGAATCTTCAAACTAATAACAAAAGATCCAATATATATATATCTGTATTTTTGTTTATTATATTAGCCTAACATTCGATTATAAGTCGAGAAAAGACAAAAATTATTGCCAAAAAAAAGATGATACTGATCTTCTTTGTGATCAAAATTTGAATTCATCTGGTGAATTCGACCTTACCTAATTATATCTAGAAAGATACAGTTTTTCGTGGGCTCTATTTCATTGTTAAAACATTTCTAGAAGACAATTACTCTGATAGACTTTTAGAATAAATATAATACTTTAATGACTTAATACTAAACTAAATAAGTAAAATCGTCCATACGAATCTATATTGTTTTGAAGTATTATGAAGAATTCTTCAATAATTTACATAGTCTAACTCATTTCAAAATAAAAAGTTTTTTAAATGCAAACTTCTTTAATATTTTCATATGATTACATAGAGCTCTAGAAGTATCTATATACTAAAAACTTTTTCTTTGAAGATATCACTCTATATCTATGAAATATGTTTGAGTAATAAAAATTATAGTTTTTGTTTTTTTTTTATTTTGAAACTAAATATTAAAAGGAAAGGATTACAGATATACATCGGAAAGACATTGTAATAATTTTAATTCAGGATTGGATTTATCAAATAAAGTTGATTATGATTAAGGTTTTGTTGGATGTGGTTTTTTTAATAAATCATCTCTTTGTTTTTCTAATTTTTTAATTTGCTCTTCAATTCGTTTTTGTTCTGTTTCAATATCATCTGATTGTTTTTCTAAATCAGTATGTCGTTTACGTAATTGTGCCAAAAGTTCTTCATTTTGTTTTCGAAAATATGCATTTTCTAATGCTTGTTCACGTTCAGCAAATTTATCATGAGCAGCATTTATTGAACCAGATGATGGATCTGTTGCTGTTAATCTTGATGAAATGACTATTTGTGATGTTTGTTTTCGTAAGAAATTTGTACATGTACGAAGCATTTTTTTTGTTTTTGTATATTAAACAATTCAATTCCAAAAAAGTTTTTTGTTATTTTTGAGATATTACGATGCCAAACATATGAGAAATAAGTATATAAATATATATATCTTTTACGCAGCAAGAAAATAACTTTGTTCTTATATGACAGAACAACAGAAAGGAAAAACGATTTTTTTCTTTATAGAATTATTTCCTTTTTTTATCGTGAGACTCGACGAGGAAATATAGAAAGAAAAAACATCGACTAAAGAAGACATGAAATGTGTAAGGAAAAAAAAAACCATTCTTCCTTTTACTGGAGAAGAACGATGATTAGATGAGGGTAGACACATACACTATTCTCTTTACAATACTATATTATCTAAATATATCCAAGACAAGATGTTCTGTCCCACTTTGTCTTTTTTTTTTACGATCGAACAAAATGGATAGATGTCTAATTCGACTCCAAAAACCAAATTGATTAGATTTTTGAAAAAATATAAAAGAAAAATTTTATATTTCTTATCATCAAGTATGAATAAACAGGGTTTACAAGCGATAATAATCAAATATCGAAGCTATCTAATTGGTTAAATAAAATAAAAAAAACAATCATGAATAAATCTAATTGATTACATGCATGTGTAATTGTCAAACTTTTGATGTACATCTAAAAATTGTCTGAGAATATCTCTACAATGGAACAAAATTTACCCTGAATCTTGCAGAGAATTCAAATTTGTTTACATATATCTTTTGAAGTCTGTTTTGAGAGCTACAATCCCACTTCATAGATACAAAAGATTGAACTTCTAAAAAAAGAATTCTGCTTTCCAAATATAATTCGATTTATTCTCAAAAGATTCGAGAGTAAACGTATTTGTTTAGTTTTATTTAGAATATACCAAAAGTATAGATGTTTTCACGAAAAACTGACCTGTGGGACATCACGACAGACTTTTTTAAATAAAAATGATTCTGAATATGATATTAGTTTTTCTCTAATGTCTAGTCATTCCCATGAAAACTTCTATATTCAACAGAAATTTTAGTGTTTCTGTACCATGAAATTAGCTTTTTTCTGTTATTTTTACAATCTCAAACGCTTCCAATTACACCTCTTAGATGCAGCGGAAAAAATTATGTCTAATAAGTATATTTGGAAGTGTTTGAGATTGTAAAAATAACAGAAAAAAAAGCTAATTTCATGGTAAAATCAAATGTCTTTTATCCACATAAAAACATGAATTTTTCAACATTTTTTGCGATTTTTCAGTTACATCTTTGAATGTTTTAAATCGGAAAAGTGGCTTAAAAAAATTTAACTTATACAGTTTTATAACGCTTGACGAGCTCTATCAAACCATGTAAAAATGTTCAAGAAAAAAATGTTTATTTCATATTGAAGTTACTGACTTCTTATTTTTCTACCTTAAAAAAAATGTAAAATTTCCAAAACTTTCTCAATGAGTTGCACGGATTTTTCGGACAACCGTGTATCTTCTACTAAATGCTGGTGGACATGTAATTTTCTTTGTATCAGTTTGCTTTTATAATCGAAATAGCTTTGAAAAATCAATAGTGAAAGAAAAAAACTGTAAGTCGAAGAACTCTGAGGATAAAGATAGCCTTGTTATGGTTAGGATTTTCTTCACCTAACAAATACATTTCTAGATTTTTATACATAAAGTTGTAGAGAATTTGATGGGCTATCGGAATATATAATTACTTTTCAAGAATGAAAACTTTTAGAAATAATATACTGAAAATACTGAGTATGACTATTTCGTCTGGATAGAGGTTTTTACCGATGTTGAAAACGTTATTCGGTGCAGTTTGATGCGCCCTTTCAAGTGAGACTAGTACTAAGCCCGGCCATGTCGCTGATTCAACTAAGTCCGTAGGCACACTATGGAGACGTCTTCTGAAGATCGTATGTGGTACCAATCAATTAAAATTCAGTACACGATCACTTTTAATCCCATCAAAAGATAGCCCATAGTTGATAGTATATATGGTGAAAAAAAGACACCGTCTTAGCTGTAGCCGTTCTCCAGAAAATGAAAATTTACTGAAAGGTGTTGAAGTATAAAAAACACAAAATATGGCTGATCCGCCTCCCTCACTTGTATCAGCTAAAACTTTGGGATTCTTCCTAAGTATGTTGGACCTAGCTACCGTAAAAATATGAGCCGTATCAGTAAAAGTTATTGAGCAACGTCATACAGAAAACGATCGTGACTTACGTGGAATACCTCTTAGGGGATCGGTTACTTAATGCTAGTCTACACTATTGATCTGTCCAATCGTGATAGAATAACAACTTTGCATCTCCTAGTTTCAACGTTTCGTTGATGCGAAGTGAGATAAAGTTGGAATGTTCAGAATATATTCAGCTCGAGTTGTTCTGAACATTCTCAAAGTCTCATCAGAATGAAAGCTTTCTTCATAATTTTATAATTGTAATATATGTCCGTGATCGAATAATCAAAAATGGATTTGAGTTTTGAGTGTTTCTTAACCCTTTACGGCTGGATGTTGCCAAAAGGCAACATGTTGGCAATCGGCTCAGTATCAGTTCTTTAAACCCCAAGATGGAATTCGGTAACCTCCATATCTAAGAGATTTTTGCTTGCTATCTTCTGGTAGCCGGCCGTAAAGGGTTAAAAATTATATACACTCGATTAATACAACAAAACTCTGATTTTTCAACGAAAAATCTCCGAAGATCCCTCAAAAATCTCTAAAAATCTTTTGAAAATTTCGAAAGTATATCTATTCGATTTGTTATCAGCTTTTATGCATATGAACAAATTTTCTCAAAATTTGAAGAAAAAATAATCGTTTTATCTAAGGAACACCTTCCCCTGATCTTACTCCATGTGTAAAGGCGATTTTTTATCAACATAGAAAAGAAAAGCAAAAATAAACGCGTTGTAACTTTGTAAGTGATGGTATGATGAGTAGAATGAGATAAATTATTTGACTCTATCACTTATGTAAAAAAAATAGATAGATTTATAATATCCATCTATGCATGATCAAATCTACATACTTTAGGATTTAAAACGGATTTTGAAACTTTTCTAGACTCAGTTTTTGATGCTGAAACAGAAAAAAATTGGTTTGAAAATAAGAAACATAAGACAAAATAAAAAAATTCGCACATTTCGGAGGAGAATACATTTTTGACAGAAAACGACACGGCTCAGTATTGCGCATTTTTTGACCGAAAGGAAGTTTTTGCTAAGGCTAAAAAGTAGACATTCGTGATCAGGAGCTAAAACTCTATCAAATAATATAAAAAAAAACAGCAAAAAAAATTTTGAAGTTTGAATTGGCTGCACCTTACATTTGGTATTTTCCTTTCTTTTCTTGATATGTTCCAATCACACTATATAAATATATATCAATCATTCCTTCGTTTATTCTTGTCCATCACTTCTATTCTTCTCTCTTGTATTAATCATCATTTTTGACGTGTTATGTCTCTTTCTATATATTCAAGAAACTTAATATAATCATATTTCGTTTTTTCGTGATTAGACCTCAAGACATGACAACAATTAAAAAAAAATATGCTTGAATAATAGTGTATACTACACAACATCAGATAAATATTTTTATAATACAACAATATAAACAAATGTAAATAAATAACTATTTTCCATGTAGATTAGTTCGTGGCATGATTATCATTTGCTACTGTTATTGTTAAAGCTGGACTTACTCTCGTTGCACAACCAAAATATCTTTTAATACGTTCAATCCATCGATGTAAATCTTTGCGCATTTCAGGTAATGAACTAACAATAACAAATGGT
>JAJEKB010020660.1:714417-823423 GCA_022393335.1 Macrotrachela quadricornifera
GTGCTGGCTAGGTGCTGAGGTGCTGGCTGGGTGCTGAGGTGCTGGCTGGGTGCTGATAGGTGCTAGCTAGGTGCTGATAGGTGCTAGCTAGGTGCTGATAGGTGTCGAGCAGATATCGCATAAATGTTGAGAAACCGGCTATTTTCTGAAGCCTATGCTCCCTTTCTCATAGAGAAAAGTTTAGGGAACATAAATTATCTTCTTGCTTATTTGCTTGTGTGTCCACATTCTACTGATGGGTCCAAAAATAAGATAAAAATAAGAGACTATATTACATAAAACTCGATCGAAGGACAATCGAGATCGACAAACACGGATATGATGTTAGTTCTTTTTAATTGTACAGGGTGTTCCAAAAGTCCCTTTAAAAAGTTCTCCTTAATATTTTTTGATATAATGCAATCGATCAACATAAACTTTTTATCATTTCATGGAGCCTGCTCTGAAGTTTTATTTCATACATAAGAAATAAAATCACACGCAGGGTCCGAGATGGGCAACTCCAACTCCGGAGTTGGAGTTAACTCCAGAGTTGACACTTTTTCGTGCAGAGTTGGAGTTGAATTTTGAAACTGTTGGGCGGAGTTGGAGTGGAGTGGACTTGATCTCAATTGGAGTTGGAGTTGAAATTTTCAATTCTTGAATGGAGTTGGAGTGGAGTGGAGTTGTTGCTTTTTACCAACTCCGATTCAACTCCAACTAACCTAATGTTTTGTAAGCAGAAATGGACAATTCCTACTATGGAGTTGAAGTGGAGCTGAAGTTAACTCCGAAGTTGACACTTTTTTAGCTGGAGTTGGAGTGGAGTTAGAGTGAAGTTTAAAAAAAAATAATGGAGTTGGAGTTGGAGTTGGAGTGGAATTTTGAAAAACTAGGTGGAGTTGGAGTGGAGATTTAGGAAACTAATGGAGTTGGAGTTGGAGTGAGATTTTGAAAGCAAACTGGAGTTGGCGTGGAGTTGGAGTGGCTTACCCTCGGAGTTGCCCATCTCTGCGCAGGGTAAAATCATATAGTTTAAAAAATGCTTTAAAATCACTTGAGCTACTCAAACACTATTCACATTTTATTCTCACGAGGCTTTTTGGGATACTCTGTGAAAAAAACTTAATGAACCAAATTTTCGAATGAAATTGGATCTATGAAGAGGTTGAATGCTCTTTATGATTCCCTGAAAAATTCAGCCAAAACGAATGGTTATTTCCTGAAATAGAGGATTTCCAAAAAATGTTCCGAAATGTAAAAATGTCAGAAAACTTCGATACCTTGTAAATTGAATATTTCAGTAAAAGACCATTAGGTTTGACTGAAACTTTCAGAGCATTCTGGGAATCATTCAACCTCTTTGTGGACCAAAACTCATTTAGATATTCTTTTTCCATTAATGCGATAGCTATTCACAACTTCATTTTTAAAGGGACTTTTGGAACACCGTGTATAAATGAAGAGCTTTGTGGTAGTTTAGAAATACGATTTTGACGAGAAAGAGCTGAGCAAGTCATCTGATGAGCTTTGTTTGTAAAATAAGTCGATGCTACGTCATAGACTAAATCATCGTTTGTCAAATAATTTTCATACAGCCATTTTCTTAATACGGTATGTTAGAAAATAACGTACTCAGATCTTGACAGCTTTCTAATTTAATTTCTCTAAACATAAAATCCTGGTATTTGGTGCATCTATTCGTATTAAAAGGCTCTTCTGTCCAAAATTTTCTCCTTGAGTAACATCATGGTTCACGCTTTACAAGGAGAATACATCTCCATAACGCACTCACAAAAGAATCTCATTTTGTCGGAGACGGAAAATTGGTTAATTTCCAAGTAGCTAAAGGCTCTACTTCAGTACTTCTTTACTACACCCGTACTCCATGCAAACTCCACTCTAGTTCAAGTGTACTTCGCTCCCCCTTCAATCCTACCGCAATATTACTCTAATCTCCTCTGATTGCAACTCGGTGTACTCGAAGGTATGCACTGGTCCAGTCCGACTGGATACCCAGTCACGGCTGGCTCATCAATTATTAGAAGATTATCCTTGGGTTCTATAACCTATATTATGAAGGTATCCTTAGGTCCTCAAGTTCTATATCAGGAGGGTACCCTCACTCACCAAGTTCTATATTGGGAGTGTACCACTGGGTCTTCAAGTTCTATATTAGTTAGATAGCTTTTGGCCTTCGAGTTCTATATTCCGAAGGTACCTCTAGGTCCTTAACTCCTATATTAGGAGAGTACGCTCACCTCTCAAGTCCTGTATTAGGAGGGTACCTCTAAGTCCTTGTATCCTATTGTATAGCAGTATGAAAGTAACAATACCAATATCAAGCAATAGCAATTGCTTTTAGTAACGACTAGTATCGGTATTGGTGTAGGAGTCGCTGTCCTCTGACGTCAAATATCAATACTTTTAAAAATTGGCAACGGATTCGGATTTCTCGACCCCAGAAAACTTCGATCAAACTTTATGAAAAGTCGTTATTTTCATAAAGTAAAGTATTTCCTGATGAAAGAATCAAAAATTTTTAATTGGTTTCTCAAAGTTTTCGAATTTGATTTTTATCCTTCACAAAAGGTTAATTTTCGAAAATAACGACTTTTTAAAAAGTTTGATCAGAAACACTTGGGGTCGAGGAATTCGAAGCTGTTGTCGGTTTTTTCACATTATTGATATTTGACGTGAGAGACCAACAGCCTGCTACACCAAATATCGATAGCAGCCAATACCAATATCAAGTGCTATTAAGGCTACCCCCCCCCTCTTTTTTTTTGTCGAACTTTTTGGAAAAATTTTTTTTGTTTATATGTGCTGTAGAGAGACCATGTGTTGGTATCTCGATTGTCGTTTAAATGATCTCGATTGGTCCTGCCATTCAATTGCTATCGGGTGTCCACGCAAAGGAATGACCGAAAAAAATTTTTTTCAAAAATTTTTTTTAATGTGCTCAGTGGATTCTACATGAAAAGTTGTTTATAAAAATGTTGAAAAAAAAATCAGAGTGTTTCCAAACTTATTTTTTAGTTTTCTCAAAACTAGGTTTTCATCGACAGAGTTTGATTGTGCCACCATCAACCCTACCTTAACTTTGTCCGATCGAGCTGAAATTTTTACCAGAGATACTTGGATATAACCTCCAGAGGTAAAATCGGCCGTTTTCATTTTCGATCATTTCGTTCGAGTTTATGGGGTTTTCGAGATCGATTTCTCGGTTTTTTCGAGATCGTTTTCGTATTTTTGTTATAAAAAAAAAAGAAAGCGAGTTTTTGAAAAACGTTGAAAAATACCTCTGAGATACAGGTGTAGGTGCTCTCAAAAAAAATTTCAGCTCAATCGGACGAAGTTTGATGGGTAAAACCGGTGGTACAATAAGACCATATGGAAAACCACTAATTTTCGAAAAATCCAAGAAGACCCCTTTTGAAAATTTTTTCCTCGAACACGTGTCTCATCAATTTAGGTCCTCTATTTGTGGTAAAAATTTCAGCTCGATTGGACTTGCCGTTCTTGAGGTCTAAAAATCATGAAAAAAGAGCGGGGGGGGGGTACCCTTAACTGTTATTGCTATTGTTACATCCATACCTCTATACAATAGGACTTCAGGACCTAAGGATATCCTACCAATATATGACTAGAGCACCCGAGAGCACTCGCATAATATAAGACTTGAGGACCTTGATATACCTTCCCAATTTGGAATTTGAGCACTCGAGGGTACCCCTATAATATAGGACTTCAGAACCTAGAGATATCCTTCCAATATAGGACTTAAGAATCTAAGGGTACCTTAGTAATATAGGACTAGAGGACTTAGAGGTACTTTCCCAATATAGGACTTGAGGACATAAGGGCACTCCCATAATATAGGACTTGAGGACTTAGAGGTACCCTCCCAAAATAGGACTTGAGGACCTAAGGGCACCCTCATAATATAGGACTTGAGCACACAAGGTTACCCTATAATATAGGATTAGAGGACTTAGACGTACTCTCCCAATATAAGACTTAAGGACCTAAGGACACCCTCATAATATAGGACTTGAACACACAAGCGTACCCCATAATATAGGACTTGAAGACCTACGGGCACCTCCATAATATAAGACTAGAAGACTTAGAGGTATTCTGAAAATATAGGAGTTCAGGGCCAAAGGATATCCTTCTAATGACTGATTAGCCAATCCTGACTGAAATTGATGCATACCTATCTATTTCCAGACACCCCTAGCCTATCTCACCCAACCCGAGCATCCCTAGCTTATTTCGCCCATCCTAAACATATTCCATCCAGTACCATTCACTGTGGTTTAAAGAGCTGCTCAGGTGCTGGGTAGGTGCTGAGTAGGTACTAGGGTGCTGCAGGCACCTACCTCGCACTTTCCCCCTTGACTATATTCCATCCAGTACCAATCACTGTGCTTTAAAGAGCTGCTTAGATGCTAAACAGGTGCTGAGCGGGTGCTGAGGTGCTGAGCGGATGCTGAGGTGCTGAGGTGCTGAACCGGTGCTGAGGTGCTGAGCGGATGCTGAGGTGCTGAACCGGTGCTGAGGTGCTGAACGGGTGCTGAGGTGCTGGCTGGGTGCTGAGGTGCTGACTAGGTGCCGAGGTGCTGGCGGCACCTACATCGCACTTTCCCCCTTGAGTAAAATATATTGAAACAAATCAAACTCATAATTTCTCTGACAATATACTTGTGATCTCATGGAAAGGTATTATTCAAAAAAAAATGCTGTAACATATCTTCAAAGGTTTTAATAATATTTTCATCATTAGTATAGGTTTTTAACCATTGTAAAACATCAAATGACTTCATATTCATTTTATCTTTTTAGTAGAATGAAATAAATAAAAAATATAACGAGAGAAGAGAAGAAGTTTAACCTAAAAAGTAAGGTACATAATTCAAGCAAATTCAAGTTTTAATTAATAGAGGAGATAAAACGTTTATTTAGAATATATCTCGATGATACAAGCATATTTATGGATAATAATTAAGAAAATTAGATTGATATAGCTTACCTACTAGTAAAATACTCTTTAAGACAACATTCTTGATTCTATAAGTAGGACATAGATGTTAAAATAGGACACGGTAGAAATAATGTCCAGAAAAGTGTTCATTATATCGATCCTGAAGAAACATCGTAAAGATGTTCACTATGTTATATCAATAGTACAATAGTATCAATAAAAATATGATGATACATCACATAAAAAAAATAAACAATAAAAATAAATGGTAGATCTAGTATGTCTTTACAAACTTTTCCACAGTATTATCAAAAAGTGATATTTTTGTTGATTTAAGGGTTTATTTCGAAATTCTATTCTAAGGTGAATATTGGATAAACAGATTACACGAATTAATATTAAAAAATTACAAAACAAACAAAATTTTCGATCGTTGGAGGATGTCGTCCAATTGTTGTATGGCACCATCTCGTTACATGTAAGAAAGAAAAGAAATATGTATGAAAACAGTTCTGTTATATACATCTTAAATTTTACTAAACAAAATGATTCTGCTCACTTTTTCGTAGTCGTCATTATGTGTATTTGATCCAATCATGTTTACTCTTTTAAACTGGTTTTAATTGATTATTTTAATTGGTGATCTGAAAATGTTTAGAGAACATACAGAACTTTTTATCATCCAATATATTTTTATAGAATCTCTAACAGTTTATATTAACAAACTGAACCATCTTTAATTCGACGTTAGAAAACAATGTACTTCGAATGGTTCAATACTACTATACAGAACCATTGATGGTTCTGTAAAACTTCTTTTTCTTTCAGAGTGGTGCATGTAATTCGTTGGCAGATTTTTGTGAGGAACAAATCAAATATACCGATGAGACCACTCAAGAAATAGCAGCAGACTCCGGATTAATGGTGCAGAGAAAACAGGAAGGTAGCCCAGAAACAGTAGCAAACGTCGAGTCTGAAGTAGGAAGAATCAATGAAAAAGATAAACACGAAGAGACAATGGAAGGAACGTCGATGATAAAAAATCAAAAGTTTATGGTTCAACAACGTGATGAAAATTCATCAGAACAAAATAAAAAATAAATGTGATTTCTTTTTTACTCCAAATAAAATTTTTTCATTTTAAAGTGGTAAATTTTTCATTGTTGTTTTTTTCAAAAGGAGTTTCTTTTTAGTCAAATAAATTTGTTTTTCTATTGAAATATAGTTCTTGTTTTCAATAAGAATCAAGTTCTTTCATATTAAATTTCAAAACTTAGCTCTTTTAGCAACGCGTTTTTTTCTTTAAATAATTTCTTTCGTTTTCATTGAAATAATTTTATTTGTTTTTTGTTTTTAAATAAAAGTAATAAGCTCGAACGCATATATCGAAAAAATTTTCAAGTTGTGGTTTATTTGATATGTTTCTGCAAATATATCACATAGACAATTTCTATGCCTTGTTTTATCGAATGTATATCATCGTGAAATGGATATTCATATATGCAGAGAACAAAGAATACGACATAAGAAGTTGAAAATGAACATGCTGAAATTTTATGACAAAGGCTAAGAATGCTTATTGTAACGCGTCATGCAACTATTACTAGTATTATCATCATGATAGAAGAATAATCTGCGTTTGTATATGTCCAAGAAAGCGTTACGTAGTTAATTATAGCGATCAAGGCAAACTGTTATGGCATGTCTTTCCTGTGCCATAAATATGTTCTCTCTTATTATCTTTAGTTCCATTCAATCACGTTTACATTCTTTCTCATTCTTCCTTACATCTCAAATGTATTTAAACTACTGATCGTGTTTAGAATAAGGGATTGTTTTGTAGAAGAGATTACGCGAACAGATAAAGCCGCGTGTTGTATTTATGAATAAGAAAAATTTTAACAAAGAAAAAGGACACTAAAAAAATCATGAGTCTCCCGAGATCTATTGTTTCATCTGACGCTCATATGAACATTATATTTTTATATTTCTCTATAATCTTTAAAGCTATCTTACGAAAGAGGTCCACAAACTCCCACATCGTTTTCTATTGCAACCTTCGATAATTATAGGTAATCAGCCATGATAAAGCTTAATCTCAGAGACTCAGAGTTCGAAAAACTGGTTTCCTATTGAAAAAGTCTTTTCGTCAAAGAAATCTTTCTGATCCATTTAAATTTAACATTTTTAAGGTAATGATCTTCTCAGAACTTTGCTGTTTTTATTTAAAGAGAAAAGATCAAATAAACTAAGACAAAAAATAATAAAAAACCTAAAAAAGTATTTGATATTTTGTTGTCATACTTTTTTTTTTGTTTATGAATAGCATACATTTCTCTGTGACATCTCCTTTTAACTATTGTTTTTTAGTTTTTCAATGGTTTCGGGATGATCTTGGGTGTCAACCGTATAAACATTTGATTGAACTAGGACTTATCGAGGAACACAAAGAAGAAAGAAAACAGTTTGCTAACTGGATACGAACAAATTCTCGAAAGCAGGAAACATTGATGGAGTTTACAATGCCAAAAACGATTGTATTTAAGCTGTATATCGTGATGAACCTAATAAGAAAGGTGGTATTCATCAGAAAAAAAGTTTCCTTAAAAAGTCATGGGTATGACTTGGTGTTTGTTCAAAAAATGTATCTCCATTGGTGATATTTGAACAAGGTACAATTGACCATGATCGATACATTGAAGAGATGCTTCCTGTGGCACTTAAATATGGAAATGACGTCTTTGCAAATGGCTGGACATTCCGCCAAGACGGTGCTAGACTTCATGCTCATCATTTAACGCAGCAATAGTGCCATGATAACTTTTCAGCATCTATTTAGGTCTAACTAAAAATTTTGCAATTTAAAAAAAAAGAAAGTTCAAATTTTATTACATCTGAATGTTCAACATAGTCTCCATGATTATTCATACAAAATTCTATCCTTTCTAACAGTTTGTCAAAAGATTTTTTATATTCTTCTTCTGGAATATTTTTCATCACCTTGAATACCGCACAAGCTAATGATTTTCCATTTGTTTGATCGATTAAATCATTCCTGATATAATCATCTAGCCCATAATCACACGGTGCAAGGTCAGGTGAATATGGTAGATGTGCCATTATATTAATACCTCTTTCTGTTAAATAATTAATAACGTCAGAATGAATATGGGATCGAGCATTGTCGTAATGCAATTTTCAATACAGTAGTTGTGATCTATAGTCTTGCTTTCATAAACAAAATGTATAAGAACAGGAGCATTTGATTTAAAGAAAATAGGAAGTAAATCTTTTTGTTCAAATTTGCTTCGACGAATTATAGTAGTTCGTGATTCACCTTCGCCAACCCAACTTGAGTTCTTTGGCTTGTGATGAATCTACCTATGGTAAATCCACATTTCATCACCTGTTATACTATCACATAATCGCCAGGAACTATTTTGAAATTGCGCCAAATTTTCGCGACAAAGTTTAACCCGTTGTTGTTTTTGTTCATTAATAAGTTGAGACAGTACCCAACGAGATGTAATTTTTTTCAACTTGAGACAGTCGCGGATAATTTGTTCTATTGTACCATGAGAAAGAGAGAAATCTCAGCTATAATTTCATGATAAGTTGAATTTGGATCACTACTGATCACTTGTCGAACCAGTTCAATATTTTCATCTGTAAGCTCAGATACTGAACGACCAAATCGAGCGTCATCATTGACATCTTCTCTTCCCTCACGAAAGCGTTTTGTTCATGACATCAAAATTCATAGTTCAAGCTGAATCAAAAATATATTAAAATACAAAAGACTTCCACTCTGTAAAAAAAATAGTACTGAATCACCCTTGTTTCTTCGATACGATATGCGAGATCGATCTAGAACTTTTTTCACATACACACTAGACACTGTTTTTAATAAATATTATTGCTATATTAAAAGTACATATACTCACCTTACACACAAGCACAAATATTGAAACATTTTTTTCTCAATTTTTCTGTTTGATAATATTGAAACGATAGTAATCAGTAAAGAAAATATGATTGACTCGAATATTTATCTTTTATGATTTTCGTATATATAAATACAAAAAAAGGTATTTCGCTTAAAATGAAACATACAAAAGGATGTATCTAAAACAAATTCAGTGATCATTTAAACATAAATTTAGTATCCTTTCAAATAGAAAATAAATTTGATTATCTTGATCATAAAAAAATTATAGTTTTATCCAATAGGAATTGATTCTCTCATCAATTTTACTGCACATTAGACTAATAAAAAGAAAAAAAAGTATGATTGAATATTTAACGATAATTACTATTATAAAGAACAGTCCATAAATGGTTCACCCGCTTATCAGACGATCTTTTTTACTACAAGTAAATGAACCACATTCAAGCCTTCTATATTATAAGGAGAAAACGTCAAGGGCTGTCGTATAGATTACCCATAGATCCTCAAGAGTGTAAGACAATAAAGGGAGAAGGGATATAAAGCTACATGGACTATAAAAATATGTGCGACATGAGAGTATGGGACCGTAAAGCTTCGATCTATATGTATCATATCGAGTATTTATATGTCTGTGATCAGATGAAAAATTAAACGTTTGAAGTCATAACGTAAAAGGAGAAGCCAGTCGTGTAGTATGCATGAACTCTCTCTAGTCTTTCTATCAAGTGTTGTGGTACGATTGAAGTTGATTTTCATTCTTTTGCTTTTCTTTGAACTTGTTCTTTTTGTAAACACGAAAATCGAGTTATTTCACACATTAATCAATAGTTTTTGTTAAGATCTATTAGACAATATGATGCATATTCCTCAAAAAATGTCTCTCTATCTTACCATGCGACGATCTGCATAATATCAATGTTCGATAGGATGTATATTGATATCCTAGATAAACAATGATAAGTCCATTCATTCACATTGACTTCTATAAGTTCATTGTTGAAAGATATTTTAAACCGTAATTTTTAATTTATTAAAAACTCAAGTTTATATATCTGACAAAAAAAAAACGCCAATATTTATTTTTTACGTCGTTGCCATTTTTGAACCATACGTGCTGCCTGATCTTCACTAATAGCTTCATCTTCTAATAATTCATAATTTGTTTCAGATGCTAATTCACTATGTATACTACTATTAGTTGAAAAGTTTGATGGATTTTCTGATTGTAATCGAAATTGAATTCTCATTTCAGCCATATCAGGACATTTTCCATAACCATCAGTAGCTGCTAATGATAAAGCACCATAAGAATTTTTTATTCGTTTTGAACGAATATTTTTCGATGAAAACATTTCATTAAGTCGTTTAGCTTTTGTTTTATCATCAACACCTTCAGCTTCAGCTTTTTGCATTTCATGATCAATATCTGGTAGAGCATCTTGCATTAAACGATCTAATGATATTTCTTCACGTACACCACCAATAATAACTTTTGCTAATAATTTTGAATTAACCATTGGAACATATTGTCCACCGGTTATATAAGCTAATGCCATAAAAAAATCTCGATAACGAACTAAAATAAAATATAAAAACAAAAAATAATAATTTTAAAATTTATATTTAAAAAAATCTACCAATAGATGGTTCAACACCAACTGTATAGAGTGTAATATGTTCTTCAGCCATTTCTCGAACAATTCTAGCTGGATCATGACCAGCAGGACATCCATTTGGAAAAGAATCACCATTTTGATCAAGTCCATGTGGTGGTGCATCCGAAATAAGTATACAAATTTTAGTAGAATTTTTTCGCCATGATAATTTAAGAACAGCATCAAGAGCATCAGCAACTGCTTCAGGTGCATCACCACCACCAGCTGCATGACAATTTTCTAACCAACTTTTCATTTCATTAACTTTATCAGTAAAATCATGTACATGTGTAACAAATGAAGAATCCTATATAAATAAAAAATTTATCTATGATATTAATATTTATTATTTTATACATACTTGCGGTGGATGATCACGATATTCAACAAGTGCTAAATGTATATCACTCTTTTCACTTACAATAATTTCTTCAACAATTGAACGAATATTATTCATTGCACTATGTATATATGGTCCCATTGATCCTGTACAATCCATTGCAAATACAAGATCTAAAGAAATATTTGTAAAAATAATATATAAAAATAAATTTTAAAGAAAAATATTTACCAAGAATCGATGCATTATGTTTAGCTAATTGAGGACGATCAACTTTTTCGATTTGTAATGTTGTAGTCATTGTAAAATATGTCTTATTTGCAAGTATTAAATGAAAGAACTGATGAAGAAATAACTAATCTTTTTCTATTTTATATCTTGCTTTTTATTTTTTTTTCTGTTCTTTATATTAAGAGTGGTGTAAGTTTTTCTTTCTTGTATGACTCATCGATTGTGTAAGAATGACGTTAGATTAGAAAAATCAGTAATTCATTATGAAATGATAATAGTCAAACTTTTAATTACGAGATGTATAAAGAAAATTATTTGATTGAGAAATCAAATGATTCACAATATTAGTTATTATTATTTTTTACTAATCCGCATTTTATTCATTATATGAATATTGCAGCCAAACTTTGTATTGACTTCTCTATCGTCCAGGTTATTTTTCAATCCAAAATTTATTGACGTTTAGGCTACGTAGTAGTCCCGCCATTGGAGCAATGCAATAACCTGTTTTCTCAATAACTCAAAAACGAAAGAACATAAAAATCTGTAATTTTTGTCATTCGATACAACAGATTCTAAGGTATGAAAGTATAATAAAATTTGAATGGCCAACAAATCGACTAAGAAGATGAATTCGTTAGTAAAGATTTTAGAAATAGTATTGAAAAAGAATCTTTGGCTAAAGTTTGACTTGAAATAGGACTATTCGATAGAATAGTTCGTCCTATTTTGCTTGTTAAAAGCAAAAACTGCCTGCGCTTATCTGTAGTTTTGGAAAAAGTTATCATGAACCCAGCCTCTAGCGAGAAAACGGGTTACAGACTCAAAATTCTTCCTTTTCCACTCGTTTTTTAAACTACTTGCGTACTCCTGAGAGTTGCATATCAAAAATTTCTGTCATGGTATGTAGGACAGAGTCAGATTCATTTTTCTCACCATTCACTTCAACGAGTATTAATCAGATATTCATACATATGTGTTTGAAACATAGTCATGAAGCATTTTCTTAAGCTACGCTGTAGAATTTTCAAAAATCATGATTTTTACATTCGAATTTTGATTGTTGTCATCTATATTACATTTTGAAGAAAATCAAAATGATATTCTGAATTTGGCACTTTAAATTGTATTATATAGCATAAAGCTTAAAATATCTTTCAAAAGTTCTTTATGAATATTTTGTAGAAAAAACATTTTTTCTTATAGAAAGACTTTCATTTTGATAAATTTTTTTTTCGAGCAGTATACAATTATTTTTGTCTCAGAGAAAATCGAAAGTCTCATGTCTTCCTACTTAGGTTTGAGTTTTCCATGAAAAAAAATCACCATGTAATAAAGGAAATTAACTGAGAACCTTCGACGTTGCTATGCTTGGCTTTGTGCGCCCTCTATAAACTTCCTCGTTTCGTTGGTTAACATACAATGACTAATAGTACCATCACGACGATTCTGAGAATAAATATGTTGTTTTTGTAGTAAATACATTGACCTGGATTAGTATAAATGTATATCATAACATTACACTCCAATTTTGTTAAAGTTTCAGTAGTAAATGATTAATATTCGATATTAAATTTTTCTCTTTCGAAATCATTATATTAAAACTAATCATTTAATAATCACTTTAATAAAATCAAAGTACAATGGCATATCAGTTACTTCCTTGTTTCAATAATTCTCATAAAATATTTATTCGAATGTTTTTTTTTAACTGTTAATAACATTAATATTTTTCTTTGTTTAGTTCATACTAAGTACAGATTCTAATAATTTTTAGATAAAGATGGCGAGACCTCCAGTTGACATGCCAGAAACATATAATGAAGAAGAACCCAATCATATGATCTTCTGGCTCGATGTTAATATAGGTGACCCAAAAGAATATATACATTTAAAAGAGGCTTTTGGAAGCAACACTGATCCACGCTGTCAAACTTGGACTATGCTTACGGACAGAGATTATGATAATCTTATTGCTGCGAACAGTGCTGTATCTGTAACATTTGAAGGTGTAAACTTTCTTTTGCAAGCGTTTACTAATGAAAAGGATTGTCTTCAAGCTTTTGACGAAAATCAAGACAAGCGTATTTTTTTCATTACTTCTGGATCAATGGGACGCACTGCTGTACCAAAAATTATTGAACAATATCGAAATATTTTCACCGACAAAATCATTGATAAATCATATCAATCAGTGTATGTTTTCTGTCATGATATCACATTGCATATGGACTGGGCGATGGATTATCTCGGATATATTCAAATGTTTAACTTCGATTCAGAATTATTAGAACGCATGACACGAGATATTGCTGAATATTTTATTGAACGTGGTAAACGACTTCGTCAAGGTAATGATTTTAAAGGTGCACTCCAACGTTTGGAATGGGCCAAGAAACTCTGGTATCAGCACGAGAAAATGACTCAAAATTTCAAAACAGATGCACCACAAATGGTGAGACAAAGTGAAGGATCAAAGAATATCGATAAACTGATTGCAGAAATCGAAGTATTGATATTGAAAGATTCGCCCGATGAGAACAATGATGATAATTGTCGACCAAGTAAACAATGCGGTTGATTCCAATACAATTAATGCGATACTGTTTTGTTGTTGTTTAGTAATAGATCTTTTTATATGTAATGCTTACCGCTTTCAATCTTCATATTCCATAGAGAAAAATAAACAAGCTGATAACATATTATCTTTCATAGATGAATAACTTATTTTCATTGAACTTTGAAACATATCAATGATAGAAATGCTTGAGAGTAGGAAATCATATTTTACAAAAACTAACAATAAAAAATTAATTATGACTTTTCAGTCATGCAACCTTGGTTATAGGGATCAATGTTTGGGAATGAAACTCGAAACTAGTATCTATACAGTATGATATAGTTCTCATACTGTAAATCGAAACTCATGGAAGCTAGAGTAAATATTTTTATGAAATCTGTTCTAGTGCAATTCAATGTCTTTTGAATTTTTGAAAAAATAGTTTGAATGAATACAATATGATGTAATTATTAAAACTGAAATGATTCTATATGATTTCGAAATCTGAAGATCATAATTTAATGAAACTCGATTGAATTGAATTTTTTCATAAGAACGATCAGAATGGTATAAGGTTAAAATTCGAGTAACAGTATTCTATTATCAAAAAAAAATGTTAGCTTACCATTAAAAAGTCATGAAGTATCTTTCAGGATAAACTGCAGGATTTTCAAAAATTATGATTTTTCTATTTGAATTTTGATTATTGTCATCCATATTACATTTTGGAGAAAACTAAAATGATATTCAAAATCAGCACTTTAAATTGCATTATATAGCATAAAATTCAAAACATCTTTTAGAAGTTCCTTATGGATATTTCGTAAAAAAAAATTTTTTCTTATAGAAAGGCTTTCATTTTGAAATATAATTTTTCAGAGCAGTATACAATCATTTTTGACGTAGGGAAAATCGTCTCCCAGGAAGAAAGTCTCATGTTCTCCTACCTAGGTTTAAGTTTCCGATGAAAAAAAAAACACGATGAAATAAAGGAAGTTAACTGGAAACCTTTGACGTTGCTATGTTCGGCTATGTGCGCCATCTATAAATTTTTCTCGTTTCGTTGGTTAACATACAACGACTAATAGTACCATCACGACGATTCTGAGGATAAATATATGTTGTTTTTGTAGTAAATACGTTGATCTGGATTATCATAAATGTATATTATAACATTACACTCCAATTTTGTTAAACTTTTAGTTGTAAATGATTAATATTCGATATTAAATTTTTCTCTTTCGAAATCATTATATTAAAACTAATTATTTGACAATAACTTTAATAAAATCAAAGTACAATACCATAGCAGTTACTTCCGATTTTCAACAATTCTCATAAAATATTTATTCGAATGTTTTTTTTTAATTATTAACAATATTAATATTTTTCTTTGCTTAGTTCACACTAAGTAAAGATTCTAATAATTTCTAGATAAAGATGGCGAGACCTCCAGTTGACATGCCAGAAACATATAATGAAGAAGAACCCAATCATATGATCTTCTGGCTCGATGCTACTATAGGTGATCCAAGTAGATATACACATTTAAAAAAGGCTTTTGGAAGCAACACTGATCCACGCTGTGAAACTTGGACTATGCTTACTGACAAAGATTATGATGATATTGTAGCTACGAACAGTACTGTATCTGTAACATTTGAAGGTGTAAACTTTCTTTTGCAAGCGTTTACTAATGAAATGGATTGTCTTCAAGCTTTTGACGAAAATCAAGACAAGCGTATTTTTTTCATTACTTCTGGATCAATGGGACGCACTGCTGTACCAAAAATTATTGAGCAATATCGAAATACTTTCACCGATAAAATCACCAATACACCATATCTATCAGTGTATGTTTTCTGCCACGGTATCGATTTGCAAATGGACTGGGCGATGGATTATCTCGAGTATGTTCAAATGTTTAACTTCGATTCAGAATTGTTAGAACGCATGACACGAGATATTGCTCAATATTTTATTGAACGTGGTAAACGACTTCGTCAAGGTAATGATTTTAAAGGTGCACTTCATCGTTTGGAATGGGCCAAGAGACTTTGGTATCAGTACGACAAAATGACTCAAAAGTTTGAAACAGATGCACCACAAATGGTGAGAGAAAGTGAAGGATCAAAGATTATCGATAAACTGATTGCAGAAATCGAAGCATTGATACCGAAAGATTCGTCTGATGAGAACAATGACAACAGTGATGATGATTGTCGACCAAGTGAACCATGCAGTTGATTCCAATATAATTAATGCGATACTGTTTTGTTGTTGTTTAGTAACAGATCTTTTTATATATAATGCTTACCGCTTTCAATCTTCATATTCCATAGAGAAAAATAAACAAGCTGATAACATATTATCTTTCATAGATGAATAACTTATTTTCATTGAACTTTGAAATGCATTAATGGATCAATGATAGAAATGCTTGAGAGTAAGAAATGATATCTTACAAAAACTAATAATAAAAAATTAGTTATGCTTCTCGAGTCCTTACTTTAAATCAAAACTCATCGAAGCTAGAGTAAATATTCTTATGAAATCTGTTCTGGTGCAATTCAATGTCTTTTGAATTTTTGAAAAAATAGTTTGAATGAATACAATATGATCCAATTATTAAAACTGAAATGATTCTATATGATTTCTTCTAGTCTAATGGATTTCGAAATCTGCAGATCAGAATTTAATGAAATTCGATTAAATTGAATTTTTTTCATAAGAACGATGAGAATGGTATATGGTTAAAGATAGCAAATCTTTTTTTTGCATCGACAATTTGCTTTAAATTTACTGAAAATTAAAGTTTTCATAAAATGTACATATACTTTTCGTAGGAAAATAATAAATATAAGATTTAAGTTAAAATTTTGTAACTTCTTTTTCACTTGAATTATTTTGGAAATTTTTCAAACACTTCTATAAATATTAAATTTCCACTATCGTTTATAAATAATTGAGTATTATGTATTTTACAAAGATTAAAAACGATTACGATTAGTTGTATCAATATATTCAATTCAGAATAGAAGCAACATTAGAGCTTTTAATAGGTTGAGTCTAGCCCATAGGCCATTTATGTAAAAAGAATTCGAAAAACTTCCATTTCCATTATTTTGTTTTTGATTAAAAATCAGTTAAAATGCCACTAGTTTTATCTAATTTTAAACAGATTATCCGATTGATTTTTTGAACAATCTTATTCAATAGATAGAAAGTATAATATTCAATAGATCAATTTTTGACACATATACTACACTTTGAGATTACATATTTTCATTGATTAAAATTAATTAAATTCTACTAATCGATAATAAAAATGAGTTCAAGTCCAAAGATCATATAAAATTGATCAAAAATTAAGTAATTTGTTTAAAATTAGTTTACATTAGTATCATTTTAATCAAGTTTTAATTCCTACTTTTTACATAGAGCACCAGTTTCATCTCCTAAACGCAAGATAGTCTAGGAATAGAACCTTAAGTAAAACACAAGAATTCTATAGAAGCGTTATGTTGTATCGCTTTAAAATATCTTCCTTTAACATATCGCATATGCTTTTTTGTTGTTGCTGATTCAAACATTTCTGCAATGAAAAGTGAATAAGTATACAACGAAAATAGACAAAATTCGATTAACTTCAGCATGTCGCTAATCTAGTTTGTCCATTGAAATTTATCAATCTTATATCAACATGTAGATATTTTATATGACAAATTATTAATATCAACTTGTTTTTATCCAACAAAATGTCTTTTATTTTCAATCTTTCTATTTGTAAACAAAATGTAATAACATTTATGTAATAAAAGAGTGCCAATGATAGTAAATGTCAAAATTTGGTTGGCTCATTAGAAGCTCGAATCGATACAGAAAAGCTTTTGTCATAGATGTTGCCTTCTAATATTTCTTAAAAGAAAGTATATATCTATACAAATAGACATATTATTTAATAAAATCTACTAAATTAGTTATGTAAAAGAAAGAGTTAATCTAAACTTTATTTATAAATTTAATAAATGAATATTAAAATAAGGTAAATCTCCCTAGAATAGAAAACCACATCTGAGATTAAAACTTTCCGAGAAAAATGAGTGTCAATTCTATGCAAAATTACTGATAACACTGATCTCAATAGATGTCTACTTCGAAATTTATAGCTTGCAAACTAAAAGCTTTCATCGGTCATCTATTCCATATAAAATATGAGTAATAATATAAATAGTTTCTGAGAAAAAATGAGTCTGTTATTAATTAAATCATTTCTCTTCAATTTTCAAAAGTTAATGAACATTTTTACTTAAAAATTTCTAAGAGTAGAGTCTAATAGATCGTGTGATTCAGTGTTAATGAAATTTTTGTAGAACTTTGTAATGAAACCGGTTATTGTATGAACTATTTTGGCTTTACTTATGCATATTTAGAAGAAGATTGAGCTAACCAGTCGAATTGACAATTTATGTAATTAGAACCATCTGCTTCTTTTTTACTTTTTCTGTCTAAAAGTTCTCAAATGCATTGCGCTTTTTATTCTTTTATTGACAATATAAAATAAATACTCCTACTTATCTATGTTGCATTTAGAAAAGCATATGATATTAGTATGTATTTAACAAAATGTTTTATGACTTTAGTAAAACTAATAATGGCTAAACTTAATAATAACATATGATGCAAAAGTAATTTGACAAAATGTTAACTGAAAGGAAATTTTTCTTCTCTTTCGAATAGTGTATATTTTTTATTTATCATAAATTTTTAAATAAAATTAGCTGAAGAAGAAAGAGAAAGACTCCTCCAATAACTTTGCAATGTTTATAAAAATTAGTCAAAAATATCAGTAGATGATAGTTAAGCATTAATAATTGTCGTTTTACAAACTGCTTTTAACGAGTTTATAAAAGTGAAAGTAATCATTAAGTACACGAAAATCAAATTAGTTTGTTTCTGACAAGATGTTTTTTGCCTAATTAATATAAGAATTCTAAATTTTTTGCATGAGTCTTTCTCTTTCTTTTTCGTCTAATTTTTATTTAAGAATATTTGACAGATATAATACAAACATTGTTCGAAAAAGAAGAAAAAGCTCTATCTTTTGGTTAAAAAAATTTTCTTTCATCATCGTTCTATCAAAGTGAAATAGGGATTAACATTTTGTCCAATTACTTTTGCATCGTATGTTAGATCAATACGTAAATATTGATAGGATTCATTGAGAAAGACATAAAGGTGAATAGATACTTCAATAAAATTCAGTTAATTATGATAAAAATATGACATTTATTTTAGAAAGAGTTTAGCAGTTAATGGAGACATTTATCTTTTTACTGATCATTTTAATGTGAATTCTATCAATACAATTAAATCAATCTTATTTATCGATATCTTGATTATTGTGCTCCACTAATAAATATCAATAAATATTATTTAAATAAGCTATATACAACAGAGATGTCTACAGGGTACATGTTTTTGCCCTATCCTGTCCTGTCCTGCTCTAGAGTACAGGACAGGGTAGGACGCTCTGCAAATGAAAAGAGTATTATAAGACCTATATTTAAATCAGAACACTGAGTACTTTGGTCAGTCATTATTCAAGGTCTTTCTCAAAAAAGTCCCTTTTCACCAAAGTCGTGAAAATTAAGATAAATATATGGAAAGATAGTTTATCTTCGGCGATCTTAGTTCATCTCGTCTTGAATAATATTCTTTTTTCTAAAAAGAAACAAAAAATGTTTTACGTTTTTTCTCGATTTATGACTTTTGGATCTTCTGATAAGGAATTCTCGGAGGATCTTTAATAGATATATATAATTTTTTTTTCTACTTGAAGAGTCACGTCGAGGTGCATAGCACCATAGAGTGCTTTTTTAAATTAAACTTTGTTTTTACTGTACATACAGATACTTATGCAATTGGATATGAATATTTGATGCCTTCTTTAAGTGATTGAACTGTGAGCCCTTTTCTCCGCTAACAAACCAACAATTTAAACAAAAGGACTTTGTGATCTCTTACATGTTGACATGGTCTTTCTAACAAAAAAAAAACACATGTGTCGTGGTCTTAACTATGAAATTTGTCCAAAATGAGCTGTTTTTGGTCTTTGTTTGGTTCATATTTCTGTCAAACGTTATATGATCGAATTAGGAATTCTATCATACCCCCGCACTGCAGCTCCAACATATGCTTTCAATCTCATCCTATTTGAACGCATCAAAGCTGCAATCGGTTTATGAGGGGCGGTCCAAATATACAAAATTTTATTTTTCTCTTTGTATTAGTTGTTGCAGTTGGTTAAATGTATGTGATGAAGTGACAACAAAAGTAGAAGTACTTGAGAAACATCAAATAAAAATCTCATTTCTATCAACAGAAAAAAATGAAGAGATATCAAAATGTAAATCAGTAAATGGTGATGATGATCGTATAATTTATTTTTATTTGGCACGCTGAAGTAACAAGGAAACGACCAATAATTACAAGAATATATTTATTCTTATAATTCCACTATTCTTTGCTCTTTGTCTTTTTGTACGACTTTTATTAAACTTTACAATCAAAACATGAGCATATTAGTCTTATTTACTAGTTGATAACATCTCCTTATAGTCGCACTCTTTCTCCATGTTTTAGAATTAAATCAGAACGGTCATATCTCCAAATAGAATTAGTAGGTGGAATTTTACAAGACTTGTTTTATTTATATAAGCAGTTAATTATGAAGAGATAGCTAGATTAAAATAGTACAAAGTAAAATTAGAGAAAAACGTTGTCAATTCAATTGCGAATGTTCGTAAAATAATCTTTGATGTCTTCAACGAATCATTATTGCCAAAATACCACCAAATAGATTGATGATAACAGCCACTATTGCTAATATTGCTCCCACACTTACAGATTCCTTCACCGGCAACACATTGGCAGATGTAGTAAAAGCAAGGCCTACTGCAAGACCAATAACACCCGTTATAAAAGAACCCAATGTAAGGATTTTGCCTATTAAAATAAAGTTCTGATTCTGATTCGTACTCTGTAATATACATGCGATGAGGCATATTACCGAGGCTGCTGATGTAAGACAAGCGATAGTGATGAATACTCGACCTGTCATCATTTTCTGACATAGAGCAGATATTTGTCCCTCTGACGATGGACACGATGATGCAAATCTGTGACATTCCTTGTATCCCTCGTATGATGCACACAAGCTCCATAGTCCAATTGTGATTTTTATTGAATCAGATTCTTTTATTTGATTAATTGGTAAGTTCATCTGTGCTAGAAGCTTGTGTATTTCATCAATTACTGCCGAACCAAACTGCGCCAAACTCAGTTCTTCTGAAACCCTAAAAATAAATACTAATATGTTATTCGAAACACTTGTTGTTTTATGAAACAGTAATGACGTGAACGGAAAAATCGATGTAACAAAAGTATCAGTATCTATATAATGGATAATCTATCTATTTTTCTCCTATCATTTCAGAACGAGGATAATAATACAAATAGCTTTGCATCACAACTATAACATTTACTTATACTGAAAGCTTAGAATAAACTAGCGGTAGTACCCGGCGTTGCTTGGAAAATCTCTATGCTGAAAATTTAGCATGTCAGAAAACGACAGAAGACATATAGAGGGTTTGCTTGTGACCTTTTCATCTATTATTATTGCATGTCCCGCCGTGCATATACTTACGACCATTCTTAAATTGGATAATTGAGCAAATAGAGTGAGGTGTGAGTGTCTTTCACTTAACTCATGACTATCGTCAAACTTTATACTGACACCCAATGCACAAAAAAGTGACAGTAAGAGGTGAATATTCTAACAATGGTGGTAGATGTTCTGAAGCTTCTGAAAGATTCGTAAAATTGGAACGCATCATCACTTGTGTGAAATTTCACCCTAATCCTCCCGCTGGTTATCCTTATCCCTCTCGATCCTCCTCGAGACCTAAGAGTATGTTATGAAAAGCTTGACACCGCTAGCCCATACGGTGTCCGAATGTATAAAAAACAGAAAAAAAGACACAATTTCTTCTTTTTATATATAGATTATGAGTTATGAGAAATGGAATTTTATCTCACTTATTGTCTTTTTCATTCTATGGATATTTTCATTCATATAGTTGTTCTTCAGTTTACACATTCTGTCAGTCTTTTTCGAACATCCTAAAATGTTCTGTGTGCAATGGCAAAAAGTGTAGGTTTTTATATATTTTTGTTCTTAAATTATTGAGAAAACAATCATATGCACAAATTCTCTGGAAAAGACATTTACTGTAGTAAATCTAACAATACGAGGGGGCAAACACCTTCTCAGGTGAAAATCTTGGGTTGAAAACGATTCTATGACTTTTTTCTGGTTGAAAGGGTATTCTGTGCAAAATTTCTTTGCATTTTCCCGTACTGTGCCCAAATGAATAGCGAACAGACAAACATTCTTCTTCATATATATAGATTAGAAACCTTTGATTTTCATATTTAGACCAAAGAATTATCAATACGAAATGATTAAGTTCAGAATCATAACAAATTCGTTAAATTTCCGGAAAATTGACGCAAATTTCATTCCGATATGACTTGCATGAAATTTCGACCAGACATCCCCTCCCTACTCTTGTCAATGGTGACAGCACTCTCCAAAACCACCACTGGACCCAGGAAAGCACTATGGAAAGTTTTATAATGTTAGCTATTACAGCACTATCTGGGTGAGATTTCACCCACACCCAACACCCCGATGACCAAGCAACATCACATACAATATTGGATCAAATTGTAACTTAAACTTAACTATAGTTTGGAAATGAAATACATAGCGTAAGGAAAATATTGTGCTGAGAAAGTCTCAAAACTTGATATTCTAAGAAAAAAAACCAAATTGTCTTCAAAGTATTTTGAAAGACTAGAAATGTTCATTGCGGTTGCCACAGTGGTATTGAAAAACATCTTTCGAAAACTCTTGTCATTATTATCATAAGACTAACATTGTTACAATTCATTCATGAGTTTTATTTAGACTCTATGTCTTACATCTGTGGACATCTAAATTATAGACAAATTCATGCAATTTCGTGATATTTTCATGAAACGGATCTGCCACTGTCGAGTCATTATCACGATAGTACTTTAAAAAATCTTCTTTACCATATCAGTTCCAAAAAAATTATCGCTACCTGCCACCAGGGTAGCAGTATGATGGACATTTCTGTAAGAGCCGTACAAGATTACAGTTACATACAATAGAGTCATTGAAATTTTTTATTTAAAATGTCTGTGATAAATATCTAATAACTTCTGACCACTCTCATTTTTATCATCAGCAGAGATGAACTACTTCTGTGATGTCAACTCCATTTTCGCTATCGTTTCTGGCGTTCTGTTCCAACTGCAACTAAGGTTTTTCAAATTCTGCTCGAATAGTAACTGTCAAGAACCATGCCATACTCAATCTTATATTAAAAATTTGAATTCTTTTAATATTGATGTTCCATTATTAATTTTTTCTATTTTTTCCTGAACAAGATATCAAATCGACAAGAGTTGAATTGGAATTGATAAAATCCATTAACTCTAACTCTACTCGAATCCCCATTAAAAAAATACCGACTTCGAATTGGAATTGCCCATTTCTGAATCATCATAATTTTTGGTCAATATCAGGAATACTTTTTTCACTATTATTAAATAGGTCAAAAAATGATATATGACCTAGAATCTCTATTCAATGTAGCGAAGACCTTTTTCAAAAAGTTGCAAGATCTACATACTTAGAAAATAATAATTACGTATGAAACATATCAAATTACATACCACGATGGTAGAGCATTGCTCACAATCAATAAAATGCAAGTCACAGTCATAACACTGCAACTAGCAAGTGTTAGTGTTCGTTTATCTAAAGCCATTCGTTTTACTTTTTAGATCTCAAATGCTTGCCTTGCTCTTTTCTCTATATACCTGTTAAATACTTGCGGAAAAAAATATTTATTTTTCTCTTATCTTTATCAATAAAATAATTACTGATGTTATTAAAAAATTCTATTGTATGTCAAGTTGCTATCGAATAAAAAAAATCTGAAGGCATGTCTTTGATAATAAAATATCACTTTCATAATAACAAACAGGAAGAACTATATACTTTTAGTATTTTTTTATGCTGTATTACGTCTTTCTCCAGTATTAGTAGAGAGATGAAAGAATTGAGAACACCAAAAAGATATAATATATCATGATAATAAATTCAATGGACTGTTGTCATATTCTGCAAATAAATCGATAACAAGATTTTTTCATCATATTTATTAGAAAAACATTCACAGAATATTATATTACATGTTTTTCTCTGTTTTATCAAGAAATGACTGAATTAATAGAGTATAGAACTGTTAAATGCATTCTATTTTTTCTCTTCTTTTCATTTTATTATCATGAAAACTAGATCCAATATCATTTGCCATATACAAAAAACTATTATTAAAAAAATACAATTCATTTTATTATATTTTATATTTAGTTTTAGAAATTGATGAGACAAGAAATTTTGTACAAAACATACTCTCGAACTTCTTCTTATTGACTTATAATCCATAGTACAAAAAATTATCATTTTAATCATTTTTATAGAAATCAGATACTGATTAAAAGATCAGATGCTTTGCTTCAAAATTATTTTAAAAATATAAAATTTGGAGTTTCAGTCTAATGATTTCTGAATTTATTTTGATTGTTTACAAGTACTTTTTGCACAAGTTAATTGACTATGATAATATATAAGCGCAAGATCTTCTGTTATTCTACAAATGTTGAAAAATATTTTAGTAATGTGATATTACTGGAAATACAATGAAGTTTTATTATAATTTTATTTATACAACCAATTTAGTCATGCTCGAAATGAAGACAGAATTCGACGTTTCGTTCCTTAATCTTTTTTTATTTAACGGGTACGCCAGATATAATGGCCGCGTTTTGCATTTATTTAATGAAAACAAAATAAGCCAGAAGAGATAGCTTGATAAACTCTACAATTTACACAAGACCACTTTTTTTCTATCTGCACTTTTTAATTTGAAAATGATCAAAATTTTGCAAGGGTCAAGTTTTAACCGTGCGAAAATGATGATTTTTTTTTTGACACAGGATGAATTCTTTTTTTTCTTTATCTTTTCTTGCCTGATATTATTCATTTAAAAATAAAGTAAATTATACTAAAAGATGCAACTTGAAATGCTCTACAATTTGAATAAGACAGTTTTTCTTACACTTATATTTTTTGTTTTCAAAATTGAGAAAATTCTGAGCGACCAAATTTCGAGTCTATGAAAAAGTTTTTTTTCAATATACGACTAGTGGATTTTTGCCTTATTTACCGTCTGATATGTTTTATTTAAAAAAAAAGTAAAATGCATCACAAGATGCGGCGCGAAAAGCTCTATGGTATACATATGACAGCTTTTGATACGGTTGCATATTTTGTTTTTAAAAAACAGCAAAACTTAAAGTAATCACATTTCGACCATGCAGAAACGACATCTTTTGCTACATCATGGACTTTTTTCCTATTTAAGTCTCTTTGAGTTTTGTCGATTTTGAAAACACAAAGTACAACTATAAGAAAAATTGTCTTATGTTAATTGCAGAGCTTTTCACGTCGCATCTTTTGGTATAATTTATTTTTTCAGTAAAACATATTAGGTGATGAAATAGGAAAAAACGAAGTCGTCAACACAAAAAAATAATATTTTCGCACGGTTAAAATTTGACTCTTGAAAATTTTGATCATTTTCCAATCAAAAAGTGCAGATAGAAAAAAAGCGGTCTTGTGTGATTTGTAGAGCTTATCACGCTATCTCTGCTGGTTTATTTTATTTTAATTAAGCAAATGAAAATTGAAATGCAAAATGCGGCCATTATATCTGGCGCACTCGTTATATCTATACAAATAGACATATTATATAATAAGATCTACTAGATTAGTTATGTAAAAGAAAGAGTTAATCTAAACTTTATTTATAAATTTCATAAATGAATATTAAAATAAGATAAATCTCCTTGGAATAAAAGACCACATCAGAGATTACAATTTTCCGAGAAAAATGAGTGTCAATTCTATGCAAAATTACTCATAACACTGATCTCAATAAATGTCTACTTTGAAATTTATAGCTTGCAAACTAAAAGCTTTCATCGGTCATCTATTCCATATAAAAGAAAAGTAATAAAACAAACGATTTCTGAGAAAAAATGAGTCTGTTATTAATTAAATCATTTCTCTTCAATTTTCAAAAGTTAATGAACATTTTTACTTAAAAATTTTTAAGAATAGAGTCTAATAGATCGTGTGATTTAGTGGGAATGAAATTTTTGTAGAACTTTGTAATGAAGCCGATTATTGTATGAACTATTTTGGCTTTACTTATGCATATTTAGAAGAAGATTGAGCTAACCAGTGGAATTGACAATTAATGTAATTAGAACCATCTGCTTCTTTTTTACTTTTTCTATTTGAAAGTTCTCAAATGCCTTGCACTTTTTATTCTTTTATTGACAATATAAAATAAATACTCCTACTTATCTATGTTGCATTTAGAAAAGCATATGATATTAGTATGTATTTAACAAAATGTTTTATGATTTTAGTAAAACTAATAATGGCAAAACTTAATAATAACATATGATGCAAAAGTAATTTGACAAAATATTAACTGAAAGGAAATTTTTCTCCTCTTTCGAATGGTGTATATTTTATATCTATCATAAATTTTTAAATAAAATTAGCTGAAGAAGAAAGAGAAAAACTCCTCCAATAACTTTGTACTTTCTATACAAATTAGTCAAAAATATCAGTAGATGATAGTTTAGCATTATTAATTATCATTGTACGAACTGTTTTTTTACGAATTTATGAAAATCAAATTAATTTCTTTCTTTCATCATCGTTCTATCAAACTGAAATAGGGATTAACATTTTGTCCAATTACTTTTGCATCGTATGTTAGATCAATACGTAAATATTGATAGGATTCATTGAGAAAGACATAAAGGTGGATAGATACTTCAATAAAATTCAGTTAATTATGATAATAGTATGACATTAATTTTAGAAAGAGTTCAGTAGTTGATGAAGAAATCTATCTTTTTACTGATCATTTTAGTGTAAATTCTATCAATAGAATTAAATAAATGTTATTCATGTAGATTAATTTATTTTATGTTTATTTTATCCATATTAGTAGATACTTATGAAGAGATAGCCAGATCAAAATAGTACAAAGTAAAAATTAGAGAAAAACATCGTCATTTCAATTGCGAATATTCGTAAAATAATCTTAGATGTCTTCAACGAATCATGATTGCTAAAATAGTACCAAATAGATTGATGATTACAGCCACTATTGCTAATATCGATCCCGCACTTACAGATTCTTCCACGGGCAACATATTGGCAGATGTAGTAAAAGCAAGGCCCACTGCAAGACCAATAACACTCGTTATAAAAGAACCAAATGTAAAGATTTTCCCAATTATAAGAAACCCCTTATTCTCATCCGTGCGTTGTAATAGATATATGATGATGGATATTACCGAGGCTGCGGACATAAGACAAGCAATAGTGATGAATGCTCGACCCGTCATCATTTTCTGACATTGAACAGCTTCTTCTCCTTCGGACGATGAACACGATGATGGTAAGCTATAACATTCCTTGTTTCCCAAACGTGATACACACCAGCTCCATAATCCAATGGTGATTTTTATTGAATCAGAATCTTTTCTTCGATAATTTGGTAAGGTGTTCCGTGTTAGAAGCTTAGTTATTCGATCAATTATTGCTGAACTACTCCGTGCAAAACTCAATTCTTCTAAAACCCTAAAAAATAAATGCTAAGATACATTATTCGAAATACTTGTAGTTTTATGAAAAGGTAATGACGTGATCCATGTAATTACGCAGTGCATTTATAAAAAAATATTGACAGTGTATCAACACATTAATAGGACTTTGACTAAAAGCTTTCAAACATGGTGTAATATGAGACGCGTCTAGACGTTGGTTTTCTACACAAAGTGTTTAAACACAATCAGAAAAAAAGAATTAACCGCATCTCAACATATTTCTCAAAAAACATTTTACGTGTTTAAATACATTTTGTTTACTAACTGCATTAAAACATGTGTCAAATATTTTTTCAGTGATATTGAGACGCAATCATATTTTCGAGCGTCTTTACTTCTTGCGTATCGGACGCGATTTTACTCTAAAAATTGCTACTCTAGAAAAATTCAGATGACGTTAAAATGGATAAAAACAATATTGTAAAATTTTGCAGCTATTGCATGGTTCTTTAGCGAACTGCTAAATCCTACTACTTAAATAATATTATTAACACGTGTTCATCAAATATTTTTACTAAATAGATTATATGATTAATTACCTATTCATTAAATTCTGTTACCAGTGCAATAAAAAAAGAATCTTAATATTAATTATGGGTAGTAGACGATAAAAAAATAGCTGTAAAATTATGTTATGTGTTAAATATCTTAACTTCAAAAACTGTACATTAGATTGAAATAAAATGTTTACCCGATGAAATACGTATTTCTTCATCAGAAAAGATTTGTACTCGTCGTATAGCTCAGTAGTGTGTACGAACGTCTTCTAATTACTGATTCATTTGTTAAAATCTGATCGTCATTGGTTAAAGTAATTTCTAATCCATTTATCATGATAGGCTAAGACCATCGAGTAATACTGATAATGACGATAAAGTTTGAATCTGAGATGAATTTAAATATCTTTTTCAAAATTTTTCGTTTTTGTATGAAACGTGTTTCAGATAAGTTTTTCTTCTGTCATTTCAGAATGAGAATAATAATATAAATAGTTTTGTGTCACAACTATAATATTTTCTTATGCTGAACGCTTAGAATAGATAAAATCAATTTACTAAACATTATTGAATGTGCGAATAATGCAATTTATACGTAGTTGATAACATTACATATAGTATTGGATCAGATTACAGTTTAAACTTATATATTCTCAAAACTTGATATTCTAAGAAAAAAAACCGAATTGTCTTCAAAGTATTTTGAGAGACTAGAAGTGTTCATCGCGGTTGTCACCATGGTATTGAAAAAAATCTTTCAAAAACTCTTGTCATTATTATCACTAGACTAGCATTATTACAATTAATTAATCAGATTTATTCAGTGTTTGTATCTTACATATTTAGACAACTAAATTTTAGACTAAAGAATTGGTGCCTATATTCTTTCGCTCGATTTTTCTTCTTTTAATTATTTTTTTTATTCGGACTGATGTGAGAATGTAGGATTTAGCTAAAAAATGAGGTGTATTTACAGATTTTTATGTTAAATAAATATTGTATTCGAAATTAGGAGAAAATACGCTAACAACTCTATTTTTCACGTTAAAATATTTAGTCTGAAAATTTGAACCCTACTCCGGCTCAGCCTTTTATTCCTTAAATGTTGTCCTGCGGTTCCTTATAGGTAAAATTTTGATCGCAATTCTAACTTTCGACAGAATTAATCTCTAACTACTACTCATTCTTTTAAGCATTTTTCTATATAAGTGACTTTTCTCTAGAGTATTGATTTTTTTTCTAATATTAAAAATGTCAAACGAATAATTTCATAATCCTACATTCTCACATCAGTCTCAACAAAACAAATTCATCAATGAATCTGCCACCGCCAGACCATTATCACAACAATACTTTTAAAAATCTTCTTTACCACGTTAGTTCTAAACAAAAATTTTGTCGCTATCTGTGACCAGGGTAACGGTACGATTGGAATTTCTATAAGAGCCATACAATACTACAGTTACAGATAATTGAGTCATTCAAATAGATATTTACAATGTCTGTGATGAATATTGAATAATTACTGGCCACTATAGTTTTGATCATCATCAGTGATAGACAAATCTAGCAATATCAACTCTAATTCTGCTATCATTTTTGCCGCTCTATTCCAACTTCAACTAAGATTTCTCAAATCTTGCTCGAACAATAACTGTAAAAAATCATGCTGTACTCAATCTTATATTAAAAGTTTCAATCCTTTTAGTATCAATTTTTTTATTGAACAAGATGTCAAATCGACAAGAGTTGAATTGGAGTTGATAAAATGCATTAACTCTAATTTTATTCCAACTTTCATCAAAAAAAGTACCGACTTCGAATTGGAATCGCTCATCTCTGAATCATCATCATTTTTGGTCAATATCAGGAATACTTTTTTCACTACTATTAAATAGGTCAAAAAATGATATATGACCTAAAATCTCTATTCAATGGCGCGAAGACCTTTTTCAAAAAGTTGAAAGATTTAAATGCTTAGAAAATAATAGTTACGTATGAAACATATCAAATTACATACCACGATGGTAGAGCATTGCTCACAATCAATAAAATACAAGTCACAGTCATAGCACTGCAACTACCAATTGTTAGTATTCGTTTATCTAAAGCCATTCGTTTTACTTTTTAGATATCAAATGCTTGCTTTGCACTTTTCTTTATATACCAGTTAAATATTTGCGGAAAAAAATATTTATTTTTCTCTTCTCGTTACCAGTAAAATAATTACTGATGTTATTAACAAATTCTACTGTATGTCAAGTTGCTACCGAATGAGAAAAGAAATAAAAAATTAAAGTCATGTCTCTGATAACAAGAAATCATGTTTATGATAACAAACAGGAAGAACTATATATTTTTAGTATTTTTTATGCTGTATTACGTCTTTCTCCAATATTAATGGAGAAATGAAAGAATTGATAACACCAAGAAGATATAATATATCATGATAATAAATTCAATGGAGTGTTATCATATTCTGCAGATAAATTACTGACGAAATAGATATTTTTATCATATTTATTAAAAAAAATTCACAGAATATTATATTACGCATTTTTCTCTATGTCACCGAGAAATTATTGAATCAATAGAGCATGGCACTGTTAAATGCATTCTATTTTTACTCTTCCTTTCATTTTATTATCATGAAAACTAGATCCAATATCATTTGCCATATACAAAAAACGATTATTAAAAAAATACAATTCATTTTATTATATTTAATATTTAGTTTAAAAGTATTTTTTACAGATTAATTGTCTATGATAATATACAAGCACAAGATCTTCTGTTATTCTACAAACGTTGAAAAATATTTTAGTAATGTGATATTACTGAAAATGCAATGAAGTTTTGTGATAATTTATGAATAGAAATTATTTGACTTAATAATTCTAGTACATATATTCCGCTGCCATTTATGGAGCAGTTAGATATATTGTACTATTAGATGTTTTTATTTTGCATGTTTCAGAAGCAAAAATATTTCAAATTATCTAGGGTTAAGTTATAGTTAAAGAATGATTGGATGATCAATTCAATTTTTCTAAAAAGTAGATTCATAGAGACATGAATGAAGATTGTAACTTAGGTACCACAAATGTCTTTCAACGATAGTGTTATTCCCTCGACTGAAGGGAGGGTCATACGGAAAAAACTGAAATACGTTTGTTTGTCGCGGGTCAAAAAAACATTGAGGTAAAAAGAACATGGACCCAAAACCTTTTTAATATCTTTCGTTTTTGATCTTTTAATGAGAGTCTATACAGGTTATCGATGGCCCTGAATCCGAAACTGAGGTCGGATTTCTGATTTGATTGACCATTAGTCAGGAAAATGGACCAATCAGAAACGACCTTTTTTCCCTCGACTGAAGGAAGGGTCATACGGAAAAAACTAAAATGCGTTTGTTCGTTGCGGGTCAGAAAAACATCGTCTAAAATTCTCTCAGATCTCGTGATGAAGTTCAGAGGAAAAAAACACTATGTCCCTAGTGGACGGGCTTTTTGTCACGCTCAATAGAGCATTGAGGACAAAAGAAAGCCACCTGAAATCATCAACATACGAACCCGTAGGTCCTCAAGGACTATTATGTGGCAGTATTTATAGATCTTCGCGGTCACTATATGGGGACCCACATCGGACCTCAAGGCTTGTTCTATTAGTCACCTATGAGGCCTATAATGCTACACTGTATGGGTATCCATAGGCCTTTACTTCCTATACAATACGGGCACCAACACGCACTCCAGTCCTATCTGATAGAGATGACCCTAGGGCGTCAAGTCAAAAAGAAACAGAAGAGGGAGACCGTGATTACAGAAACCGTTTCTTGGGGTGTCAATATTGCCACTATTGTACAGGTGAAATATGGGGTTGTTCGGGCCGATTGAGCATTATCATAGATATGCTAAAATGCGCCTCGAACACCATGATGTTTTACCAATACAATAGTAGAGAAACAGGCGAGTGGGGAGGGGGGATAGAAAAACCGTTCGTTTGGCTGTCAATATTGCCACTATTTTACGGCTGAAACATAGGGTTGTTCGGGCCAATTAAAGGTTATCATAGATATGCAATAATTTGCTTCCAGTACCATCATGTTTTACTAATAGAATAGTGAAGAAATAGGTGGATGGGGCGGGGGTTAGAGATACCGTCTCTTGGGCCGTCAATATTGCTCCTATTGTACTTAGATCTGACCAAAGGTTCTATGGCCATTAAATAAAAATATAAAGATGCATGGATACTTTTTATTTTATTTTATCAAATATTGAGGATAGTTGCCAATATTATTTAGAGCAAGTCCAATCCTTTCGAACAACTTGTTAAAAGCTCTATGGAAGTCTTTTTTTGAAAAAATTTTTGTGTATCTTGGGAACGCCATGAAGTAATCATATTTGATTTCGTTTAAAAATTTATTGGAATTTTGTTTGATCATGTCAGTTGCGTTCTAGCATTACTAATGATGGGATATGGCATTATTTTATATAGATTAGTCATAATTCATTCGATGCTAACTGGCAAATTGAAGATGCATCATCAAAGGCTATTGTTTATGAAGACAAAGTTTAACCATAACCTCGTGTGGTATATTCTTTAAATCAAATAGTTGTGTTTTTATACATAGGGTAGATAAAGGCAAGACTATACGTCACAAGTATTATATGGAAAGTTGTTCGAAGGCTTTTGTTAATGAAATATGAAAAGAAACAAAGATATCACCTTCGAAATGTACAAAATTGCTTGATAATCATCGTTGAATACATACTCATTCAATGTTTTTAACTATATGACAGAAGAAGGCATCAATATGATATCACATCTACCATATTTGTCAGGCCTGATACTATGTAATTTTCGGTAAACATATTCTATCGAACATAATTTAATTGATTAAATAAATGACACATGATAAGTCCATGCGGTTTTCAAGATACCTAAAAATTGTTGAAGAAAAAGACTTCACAAGAACTTTTAACAAGTTGTTAGAAAGGGCTGAACTTGGTATAAATAATCATAGCAACTATCCTCAATATTTGATAAAGCAAAATTAAAAATATCTCTGCATTTTTATATTTTTATTTAATGTTGCCAGAAATTTTGGCCAGATCTAAGTACAGCTGAAACATGGGGTTGTTCGGGCCGATTAAAGATTGTTATTAGTATTCCATCGACTGAAGGGATTTATAATAAAAAAGTAGTTTGTTAGCTTGATTGTTGTGGCGGTGAAATGTCAAAAAAATCATGAAGGAATGAAATCTTTTAGGACAACTAGACGCTTAACGTTTAGCAAAGGTTTTCGGGATCGAGTAATTGAATGACATGATCAGTTTTGCAAAATTTGCAAATAGTTTTTTTGGTGAAGGAAGGGCTTTTTAAATGAAATAAAAAGTTTAAAGACTGGATCTTATAGAATAGTCGACAATAGCAATCCGTGTATATATGTACATGTATCCAGCATAGTTATCAGAGCAGAATCTAGCCACCAGTAAGAGATAATGATAAACAGAACTCAGTCGAGGGTTAAGCGAGTCGCAGCGACGAGCGTTATTTTATTTACTTTTGTGTTCAAAAATCTGCAAAACAGTTTAAAGAGAAAAGTGATCTTGTGGAGCACGATTGTTAATGAATGTTGAAGTACATAGCAAAGAAAATGATCCTCTCCTCTCTATGCTGTCCTAGAACTATAACAGATATGTCAACATGTCTATCACCGACTATATCAGTTTAGGAGTTTTTGTAACATGCTAGTTTTTGGGCCATCACCAACGGATCTTAATAAAATTAGTGTTTTTACCTCAGTTCTATTCTCCATTTAAAAGCTTGAGATGTTATTTATTGCAGTAAATAGCTACATCTGGTACGTAGCAGGAGATTTTATTAGATGAATTAATTTATGTATCTGGTAAATTGGCTGCAAAAGTAACTATCCATTTAGTAAGAGCTATTGATACTTTTCTAACAAGATCATTTGAGTTCCTGTTCATTTATATATACAGTAGCAGTGAATAGAATATTTCTTAGTCCTTTCAATGTCATTCTCTTCATATTAGATTCACACTGTTTATATAAACAGATTATATTAAAATGCAAATGGTAAGTATGTCTGCCAATATACTTTTGATTCGATAAACTAGAATATTTGACACCCTCATTAATAATAAAACTTTTCACTATGTATCAGTGCGTGATGCAATGCAAAATTTGCTCTTTCTTCATCCTATATGAATCGATCCTTTCTGCTAGATTGTTTACAGTTGACTATTTGTCACATTATTATCAACGTCAGTATCAACAACATCTGCCATTATATAAATTGAAAAATCATACACCAATATGTATATGCGGTTACTTTTTATTCTCTCTACTGAAAGGTGGTATAGTAGCTTTAAACAAAACTTGACCAAAAGTAATCGAGGTTGGGGAACAATGATGTGATGTTAGTTCCCTCTACTGGAAGGAAAGTTGTGCGTCAAGAAGATATCACACAAAAAACGAGTTGATGCTCATTCATCAATGACTACATAGTAATAATAGATTTAAGCAAAACTTGAGCGAAGGGTTTTCGAGCTCGAAGAACACGAATATGACGTTAGTTTCTATATGTATAATTGTTCCTGATCTACTTTTAGTTGCCCACCCCCCCCCAAAATAATCGTTGCTTTTTGAAAGCTTGATCAAAGTCTATCGATAGCCAGGAATGTGAATTTGAGATCATTTCGTTCTAATGCATTGTGCTTGGATGTTTTTGTTCTTCTCTTTCAAAAAGAAATGTTTGCGTATCCAGATCGATCGTTATGAACTTTGTGAACAAATAGTTTTTCCTCATAAATAATCGAATTTTTCTGTGTACGGTCACGGAGATATACGATCGTAATACGGCTTCATGTAAATCTTCGTATTGCTCCGTATATGATTGTCTAGAATCATGCCTGTTTGGCCGTGGTATTTATTTTTTTCAAACTTTGATTAAAGATAATATCGTAGGGTATTCGTGGCTGTAATGTGTACCTTCAGACTCGCTTACGAGTTTGGATTGTAAAATTTACGAATGATTGCATTATAAAAACTGTAGTTGAAGTAATCGAAAGGAGAGGTACGAATGTGGCATCATTTTTTGATTAAATGTCTTTGCACTGTCCACTATTACACGTTACATCCTTCGACAGACTTTTTGCAGAAATGTGCGGGCAAAATATAAACAACTGATTGCAATCTCACTGTTGGTCCCTTACAGACATCAAAAAAACGCTTAAGAACGCGTTTATCAGCAGTTTTTATAGCGTTCTAGGCGTTAAAACGGTGACAACTCTAGTTTTCGAACGTTAAACCGCGATATTATTGTAAACTTAGCTAGAAAAACCGCTGATAAACGTGTTATTAATCATTTTTTAATGGGCGTTAATGACTCACAATCGTGGTTTCAGTTTGTGCGTTTTTCAAAATTTTTATCTGACTGGGCGTATTACGGTCGTTTCTTGCCGTATCGTATACGACGGAACACTACCATCGTTTATGATGTGATCTGCATCGTGTAACGACCGTATTGTAACGTAAACCACCATATTTCACCGTATCCTAACACAGAATCAATCCCGCAACAAGAGAAAAAGGCTTTAAAACTTCTTTTTAAGACTAGTTTCATTGAATGGTATTAAAAATATCTTAAAAATCCTAAAAACCAAAAAAGAAGCCTTTTTTCTAAATAATTATTCCTCTAAACATGATACGACCTATACAATACAGAAAGGCCGTAAAATACATTTTTTAGACTAGTTCCACTAGTTTGTATTAAAAATCTTTTCGCAAATCGTAAAAACACAGAAAGGCCTTTTTTCGAATTCCATATTCCTCTGGATACCATAAAGTCTATGCTTAAAGAAAGACGTTAAAATACCTTTCTGAGGCTAGTTCTACTGATTGGAATCGAATATACCCTGCTACATCTTAAAAAGAGAAAAATATCTTTAATGGCCTCCTCTCTAAGTCCTGATCCTTTTGTATATAATAGAGTCTGCTCTTGCAGACAAGTTCTGCAGGCGGTTTTTTTTTCAGCTCCAGATTTCTATAACTCTAATACACGGTGCTATTACAGGAAGGTCTTAGAATACATTTCTAAAGCTAATTCCTGTGATTTAGATTGAAAATAGCTCATCAAATTCGAAAAAAAGGACTTTTTTCTAAAAATCTAATTATTTCGTATAGTTTTCATCTGCTCTTGAAAATAGGCCTTCAGATACCTTTTCAAGATTGGCTCACTGATTTGTATAAAAAACGGTCCTAGCATATCGTGTAAACAGAAAGGGGCCTTTTTTTTCTATTTATGTAATTTTTCGGACAGAATAAAATGAGTTTAAGTCATTGATAGAAAGCAATTTACTCTTACACTAGCATTTGGGAAAAATTTCCTTCTCATAGGAACCGAGGAACTAGTCTAGATGAATGTGACAATGATAGCGTTTGTGGACTGATGAGTCATGTAATTCTTCATTGAACAATAGATCTTCATTGTGGTTGTATGGTGATGAATCATCCTAGTCTTTTTTCAATGACGTGTCATCACATGATTCGCTTGATAGTAATTAACACGATCCTTTCTAATCAATGAGTCATTAGACAGTTTATCTGATGAGGTGTTAACTGTTGATTATAGGAAAACTTAAGATAAAATAACTCTAGAGTGATTGCTTATTGAATGTTTCATAATGATTGTATTAGTCATAGTACTGTTTTTTTGATCAGAGATTCTTGATATATTTCCTATGTATTCATCCAGCCGATTCCCTAATTAAGGTGATAGCATATGAAACTTTTACCATATTGTTTATATGAATTCCACTGGGAACGCTATTATTATTGTACAATATGATCAATTTATTAAAATGCTAATACTTTTTTAACAGTCGACTGAGAAGAAAATATTACGGCATGAATGGATCGCCAATAGTAACGGCCATTTACGGCCGAGCGTGATGGACCTGAGTATGCAAACGAAGCTAAATGTATGTTCAATTAGAAAACGTTTGTACTAAATCATTGAGCTTTAATATTTATTCAAAAATTTTTCAAAAGTTCTTATTTTGATTCATAAGTTTTACTCAATTGCTACTTGACTACACTCTAAAAAATAGATTTTCAAGAAATGAAAAAAAGGATCTTCTCCAACCACATAGGAAAAACCATATTCTTTAGTTTTTGTAATACTAGGGTTCGGTATCAGACACTTATAAATATGAATTATATTTTAATACGATATTTAGACCCTTTTAATTATCCTTTACCTGTTATGATTATGTCTAATCTCTAATCACTTCATGTAACACGGTTTAACTATATTACATTAATCAAATTGAATCTAATATTGATCCGTTGCTATGTGTTGAGATTCAGTTCATACATTAATCATTGATACAATTCCACTATCATCAAAACGCTTATATTTATTGTCAGCTATAGGAAAAGAAGCTGGAAAGTTAAAACGAAATGCTTGAAAAGAAAGTAATATACGAAAATTAATTAGTAGATTAAAGTTACGTGTATTATATTTTAATACTGAAATTTCATGATCGTTTATTTGCATGAATTTAGAAAAGTAGTGATTTTGTTCGAACCTCTGTTTGTCACTGCCAAATCTGCTTTTTCATCTTGGTTTAAATCAATCAATACCAAAGACATTGGAGAACAGCCTGCTGCATACGTTTCTTGGAACTGAAAATCCAGATTACCCTTACCATACAGTATACCAATATTATTAGAAAGCTCATTGATAATTGCTATATCAAATATTTTATCATTGTTCAAATCAGCCGCTACAACCGAAGTCGGTTGCTTACCAGTTGGATATCGAATTTGTGGTCGAAAAGTTCCATTTCCATTACCCAGAATAATGCCGATGGTGTTTTCAGCTGTGTTAGTTACCACCAGATCTGTTATGTTATCGTCGTTCAAATCAGCCGATATTACAGTGCTTGGACTTAGTCCGGTTCCATAGGACATTTGAGGTGTAAAGGTTCCATTTCCATAACCAAGTAATACGACAAAGTTGCTTTCGCCATAATTGAGTACTATCAGATCTAGATTATTATCGTCGTTGTAATGATTCGATAGTATAGAGGTTGGTGTACTGCCAGTAGTATAGAATGTTGGAGTCTTGAAAGTTCCATTTCCATTACCAAGTAGTACGACAATATTGTTAGTACCACGATTGGCTACAACTAGATCTAGTTTGTTATCATTATTAAAATCTCCCGATATGATAGAAACGGGTGATCTACCAGTGGCAGATGTTATTTGGGTTTGAAAATATCCATTCTCATCAGCTAACAACACGCCGACATTATTATCATTGGAATTAGTGACAACTAAATCTGTTTTGTTATCATTGTTGAAATCTCCCGATATGACAATGCTTGGAGATTTTCCAACTACATACACCATTCTACCGCGTAATGTTCCATCCCCATTACCCAGCAACATATTTAAATTATTATCTACAGAATTAAGAACTACTACATCCAAATTGTTGTCATTGTTGAAATCGCTTAGTAACACAAACTTCGGTGACATGCCAGTCGCATATTTAATTTGTGTTTTGAAAGTTCCATTTTTGTTGCCGATTAGTACACTGATAGTATGTTCATTTTCATTTACTACTACTAAATCCTGTTTATTATCGTTATTTAAATCACCGGATCTCACAAAAAATGGTGACTTGCCAGTTTTAAAAGACATCTCAGGTTGAAAGGTACCATTTCCATTACCAAGTAGCACGCAAACGACATAATCATATTGACTTGTTACTACTAAATCCATGTTCATATCATTGTTGAAATCATTTGCTATGACAGATCTTGGAAGATCTCCAGTTGGAACCATAATTTGAGCCTGAAAAGTCCCATTTCCATGTCCAAGAAATATACTGACACTACTGCTGTATTGATTGGATACTGCCAAATCCTGTTTTTGATCATTATTAAAATCACTTGATATAATAGAAGATGGATAGATTCCGGCCACATATTGCATTTGAGTCTGAAAAGTTCCGTCCCCATTGCCAAGTAACACACTAACAGAGTTACTGTCGGTGTTGGCTACTGCCAAATCCAATCTTTTATCATTATTGAAGTCAGCAGATATTATAGAAAACGGACTAATTCCAACCTGATATTTAATTTCAGTTTCAAATGTTCCATCTCCATTTCCAAGTAGCACAGCAACAGTACTGCCGGTATAAATAGTCACTGCCAAATCTAATTGATTATCATTATTGAAATCATGTGATATAATAGAGATAGGAGATCCTATAAGCGCACGCTTTTTTGGAGTTATAAAACTTCCGTCTCCATTACCAAATAATATGCTAATACTGTCATCAAGATAGTTTGCTACTACTAAATCTAGTTGTTTATCATTATTGAAATCACCCGATGCTACGGAGCGTGGATAAACACCGGTTGCATACAGTGTATCAGTTAGAAAAGATCCATTTCCATTGCCAAAATACACACCAACACTGTTTTCATTTTGATTAATTTCTGCCATGTCTAATTTATCATCATTGTTGAAATAGCCGAATGTTATAGATACTGGTGAGTTTCCAGTATCATAGTTTGCCGAAGTTACATAAGGATTCGTACAAACATATGCTGAAACTGAATAATAGTAAAAAATAGATTAAGATCATCGTTAAGGCCTATTAAATATGAATATGATGCTAGCATTATTTTCTAACAATAGTTCCATGTTCAAAATAGAGTGAATAAAATTTTCTTTCTTGTTAGTTTTCAGTTGCACAATAGACAAAGTCATTATTTTTGTATCTACATTTAAATAATAAGACATGATTAACTCTACTCATTCCATTAGTGTACTTAAACACACATAACAGAAATAAAATATATTTTACAAAATGTCCTTCATAAACAATCATCTACAAATCCACTAAAACCAAACACTTAACATTCTTTACAAAAAAATAGTTCTCAATTTCTCCTCAATCTCTTCTATTTTGATTTCTTCGTATAAATGGAGATACGGCTAAAAAATTTCTGCTTGACTTTTTGAGGTTAAAGCATTTCTCCTAGAAGTGGAACAATCTCTCTCTGTAGAAGGAAAATGGTTCAGCCCTCACCTGGTGTATGGATGGCAGATCTTGTACCCAAAATAGAGCCAATAATAACTGCCCCAATAATAAGAGTCATCAACAGAACAATTGGAAGAATGAATCGTTTCTTGCGATACCAGAGATGTCTTAAAGATACAAAGAAAATTTGTGTCAATAACTAAGCTAAATGAAGATAAGTTGAGACTTACTCGACTTTAGGATAAAGATGTGCACCTATGAACAAAAATAGTTTAATGGAAAACAAACAATTGAAAATGTTAAACATACCTTCGAAAGGAGGCTTCAATAATATTTCTTTTGGTACCACTTGTTTCAAATGAATGATATGAAGATCAGGAGCTGGTGACAATTGTGATTTAACCTCCATGTGAGTACCAGGTAAAAGAAGAATTTCGTCTTCTGTGACGAAATGTGAATGAGCACGTACTGCTCGACCATTGATCGCTTCGACTGAAAAAAGTGTGCGAGCGCCTGACATACCCAAATACATGTTGTTTTCAAGCACTGTCATTGTAGTTGTGCACGATGAAAATGCCCACCATGTCACTTGTTTGCCAGATGGGAAATCGGCACTCAAATCTTTAGTTATTCCTCGCCACACAGTTGATTGTGGAACACATGGTAGTTTGACGAGAGCAGTCAAGAACAATTTGAGATATTTGAAATAGGGTCGAAGCTGTTCACGATCAGATTCCTTGAGAGTACGATTGAGCATAGAGTAGAGACTTCGTTGTGATCCGTCCCATTCGATCGTGTAGAGACGAACTGCAGCACTCTCATCGATTGTTAAACCATCAGATGGTTCATTCGGAGTTTCATCCAATACCAATTGAACATAGACCTGTAAATCGCAGATGATGTTTTCCAATGGAGCACATGCTTCAGCGAGAGGGAGTAGAGGCTCATCAGCATAATCCATGATAGGAAGAGAATTTTTTTCCAAATCATTGCTAACATCTGTAGTTTTAGGTGTTTGATCCGTAATGATAGTTTCTACAAATCGACGGTTTTTAATCATAGGATCTTGATTTATATTATCCGAAATTTGTGCTGTTGTTGATACTTGTTTCTCATCAGCTGTTTCTTCATTGTTCAAAGTTAGATAAAGATCACCAAACTTGTAACATGAATCGCTCTCAAACAAAATTGATTTTTGTTCATTCTAAACATTAAAGTGTTATACTACTAGTAGGCTCTTCTTTAATGTTTCGATAAAGTAGGATCCTATATAACTTTCTAGAAAGATAGCAATACTAAATTTCCTCCTTAACCTTGAAGGTGAAGGCTCAGTGAAAAGACTGCATTCTCTGATTATGTCTTCTGTGACGTTTGTGAGTCTATTATAAAAATTCTGTCATCTCCAGTAGTTTTCTTAACCATTATAGTAATTGGCATATGTTCGTAATATTATTTAAGCTTCGAAATCTTCAAAAGTTCAGATTTCACGGAATTCAGGTATGCCTCATACACACCTGTTGATTCTTGAATTTATTGCTAACAGTCTGACCATTGAATGGAACGACAATATGGTTTGGTTCTTCCATCATAGCTTCCAAAAGATTGCATACATATATTATTGTCGAATCGCTCTGTTCCTGTATACTCTTCTTTTATATACAATGTCTCACTACTGAGATTGAATCTTAATCATGAGTTAGCAGAGAACATGAATAATCAAACATACATTATCGTATTAAAAATATAAATTTGATAAGTTGTTCTCTTTAATATGTATTCCACTAAATAATGCAAAAATTATACCAATTAGTGTCAAAATATGAATAAAATGCAGAAAAATTGAAGTAGATTTTGATAGTAAATGACAGCATTAAATAATTAATCGATATAATTAAAGAAAAAAAAGCTTCCAGTCTTTTATCAGCCTACTAATGTATGATTAAATATGTCACACTAAATTACTAAATAATCGTGTCAAACATCCTACACCTGCTCTCTAAATTTCAGATGTAAGAATTCAGCGGACAGCATCACTAAATGCGCTTGCTACATTTTTGGATCTATTTTTCTAGAATTTCCATATTTTCTGTACGACGAATGAAACACAATAAAATCCATAAAAAATCGAAAATGGTTGGTAACTAAACTATTTCTTGACTATAATGACAAATGCTAGTGTTAGTCGTCTTTATTTCACATCTAAATCAGAAAGTAAGCATAAAAAAGAATCCGTTAGAATAGAAGTCTTTCTTTTAAATCAAATCACCAATATCCACAGGTAGTTCTTCAATTTGTGTATTATAAAATTGTTCAATATGGCGTAATGCTTGTTGTTCATCCTTGGTAATAAAATTGATAGCTACACCTTTTCGACGAAATGCACCACTACGTCCAATACTTAATTAAAAGAACAAAATTTCTTTCCTTTTAATATTTATAATTCTTACCGTTGAATATAATGCTCACGATTAGTCGGTAGATCATAATTGATAATAAGACTAACATGTGAAATATTCCTATCAATTTCAGACATATCTGTTCTTATTAAGATTCGACTGGAGCCTGTTCGAAATTCTTTTATAACATCATCACGTTGTTTTACATCCATATGAGGAGTCTACAATAGAAAAATAAATTCGGATCTCAATGTATGACTTCACATATATCATTGTGAAACTAACTAAAACAGACACCGTTAAATTACGTGTACGTAGTTTTCCTGCTAACCAATCGATCTTTTGACATGTGTTACAAAAAATGACAGTTTGTACGATCGTTAATGTATCGAACAGGTCATATAATGTATCTAATTTCCATTCCTGAATAAAAATAATACTGTATCAGTTCATCATCAAAGAATGAGAAGTATATCTATTTACCTCACGGTCGACCTTGACATAAAATTGACGAATACCTACGAGAGTTCGTTCTTCTCTCTTAATAAGAATTTTCACAGGATCATTCATAAATTTAGCTACAATTTCGAGTACATCGCATGGCATCGTAGACGACAAAAGAATGAACTGAAAATTTTTTGGTAACACCTGAAATATGTCATGAATTTGATCTTTGAAACCGCGTGATAAAAGTTCATCAGCTTCATCTAATACAACCATTTTGATATTTTCACTACCTACAATGTGAGATAGAATCAAAAAAGCCATATCACATACAGGACTTAAATCACGTACGAAATGCTGATCTCTTTAACATATCATAGGCCCGACGAGGTGTACTAACAACAACTTGAATACCTGCTTCAAAACGTTTTATATCTTCACGAATATTCACACCACCCAAAATAGCGTGACATGTCACATTCATATATTCACCTAATGATAATACTATTCTATGAATCTATATTATAAAAAGAATCAACAAATTGATGGGAAACAAAGATTTATATGTTTGAGAAAATTATACCCCTTGAGCTAGTTCACATGCTGGTACTAAAATTAATACTTGACAATCTTTGAAGTTCAAGTCGAGTTTTTGTAAGACTGCAATAACGTGTGTTATCGTTTTGCCTGTACCTGATTGTGCTTGCACAACTACATCGTAACCTTGAAGAAGAATGAATATTTATTAAATAAATTTTAGTTTTTAAAGAAATCATGGAAAACAAACCTGAAATACATGGTTTTAGAGTACGTTGTTGGATATCTGAAGGATGTTCCAAACCATAGCCGTAGATACCACGTAAAAGTGGTTCCCGTAAATTCAACTGATCGAAATTGTCGACCAGTTCTGTCAAATGACTTTGAATAGCTTCATCTCGGGACAACGATGGCTTGATCTTATCATCTTCTTGGGAATGAACGTCTATGCTTACGTTCTGTTGAGTATTATTCCTAAAAAAACAAATACTAACGAATTCATACATGAGCTTATTAGATGTGCTTTAGAAATTATTCATTGAAGACCTTAGCGTTCATGCAAAACAAACAATACAAACTCGGAAGGAGATATGGTTTCACAGGCGGTTGCTTTGGACTTTGGTTCACTGTCACTCATAAATGAAGATAAAAAAAATGATGTATATGAAATATAATAAATCTATAAAGAACTAATAATGTAATCATTCGATAATCAATCAAAAATCGACTATGATTTAACATACACGTGGAAAAAGAAAATGATGCAGACTATAAAATGAGTGTATATATACGATTGTAATTTCGAAATTTTTAAATGAATATACATGAGTCACAAAATATAAAAGTCCTTCAAAACCAACCAATCATTTCATCAATTGCAAACATAACACTGGAATATTTAAAATATTTAATACTTGTAATAAGACAAAATTTAAGCCTGTAATCTCATATTATTCTACGTTGCTCTACCTATCATTTGCCATCGAGCGCTACATTCTATCGCAATGAAATCGTAGCTTCTCATTTGCGAACATGAACATAAATATTAATTTTAAATTCTATAACTTAATTCTAAAGTTTAAAACAAAATTTTAAATTTAAAGTTCATTCAAACTTAGATTAATATTGCATATCTTTATGAGTTTAAAATAGAGTCCGCTACATAAAAAGCTTTTCAATTTTTGTCTTATTTACTGTAATTTGTAGAGCGCGCTGCATATAGATCTATTCAATTTTTTAATATGAATTTATTGTAATTTGTAGAGTTCGCTAAAATTACAAAGAAAGAGCATTTATTGTTAGCGCTTTTATTTAATTTTTGTTCGAAATTCAACTAACATATGTTGTATCATTCACAACATAGAAACTAATATCGAATGGACAATAATTAATTAATCGAGGTGCTTCAGCATCCATTCACAATAGACAACAATATTGGAAGCGTAATTCATTTCGATTCTATTAGCACTCATAGTGTCATTATGAACCAAACCAAATCTATATCATCATTGATATCGATACATATGAGTATCAGATTATATGCAAATATCCAAACTATAAAAACTTCAAACTGTAATTGACACAATCTTTTTAGTGAGATAAACAAATATTGAATTGTTAAAATAAATCTAAATAAAACTTAGTTAAGAGTTCTTCGTCATTCTTAAGATGTTACTTCTTTAGTATGTTCCTGCATTAGCAACCCTTGCTCGTGCAATCTTAGTATTGTTGCCTGAATAACAGACAATGACTTCATTGAATTAAAATTAATAGAAAATATTGGTCTTTCTCATAGACATAATACTTCAGTTTACTTTTTCATTCACGACCCTTGCTCGAGGTATAGTAGTATTACTATCCCAATACTAGACTGTCATTCATTTATCAGAAACCTTTCCAAAATATTAAAATTTCTCTCACATAAACATGAGGTACTTTAATTTATTTCTCCATCCACGATCCCTGCTCGAGCTATAGTCGTATTATTCCTTTAACAATTGACAACCATTTCATTTATTTATAATCTCTCCACAATATTCAACTCTCTCTTTCGTAGACATAAAATACTCAAGTTTATCTCTACATTCACGATGATCTCTATGAACTACAAAACCTTCGTGCAATTAAAAGATTGTTCGCATCAATAACTCGCGTCCTCTACAAATTACAAAAATTCTCCTTCATTAAAAGTTTATTCTAATTAATAGCTTACGACCTCTACAAATTATAGAATTCTACATTATTAAAAATATATATTGATTATTAACTTACGTCCTCTATAAATTGCAGGAAATCTACTCAAAAAAATTTTAAATGAAAATATTTTATACGATAAAAACTTTACATAGTTAGATTTAAAAATATTCGATTGTTTTTCAAACTTAGCAATTATTCAACTCGAAAATCAGTCGAAAATTTGAAAAAACTTATTAAATTTAAACTTCAATATTTTTCATGTTCGCAAATGAGAGGTAGCCCAATGAAATACCTAATAGATTTTTTTCTCACAGGAAGGCAGTCGATGTGATCGATCTTTTATTCATTTCACATACAATGACCTACTTAATTTCAATCTAATTATATTAGAGAAAAAGCTGAAGCAATCTCAAAATGCAGCAGACATTAGGCAGACATGTATCACAAAAGTTATTTTCCAGTATCACTCTGTTAAGAAAAGACATCATTCCTTTCTAATATGTAGGAAAAGAACTTTACTATAGGTAGACCATTCAATTCTGATATGACCATCTAAGGAACTATCAATTGTTACCTATCTTTCGTTTATGTTAATCTTAACGCTGTGAAAGACGGATAATGTACATGATAAATGATTTAGCATTTTAATACTCTGTGGCTTATGACAGAAATGTAGTCGCATAATTAACTTAAAACTGTGCAGTTTCTGTATGAATTTGTCGAAATTATTTTGGCTGATAACAATAATTCGTGTTCTTTTATACTCATTAAAAGGCCCTTATCAAATTTTAGTTACTTGCACTTTTCCGAACTTATAAAACGGTCTTGTAAGTGCCAGACTATTTCAATGTAATTTATGAAATAAATCTCACGCTTGTTCTACAAGGATTTCCTTTTTCATTCTTGTTTCATTCTATTTCAGAAGGTGAAGTGGGTATGAATTACATACTATTTGAAAGAACAAAAAATTTCCTATCGAATGGTATTAAAACCATGGTTATAAGGGTGCGTTTCTTTTTTACTACCTAGTTTCATCTATTGCAAATGCATAGGGAAAGAGTACACAAGAAATAGTTTTAGAGTAAAAGATCTGCTCGCATTCTTATGTATATACTAAAGAAAAATTCATTATTCAAATCATGTGAAAAAGAAGAACATTGTAATAATAGGAATTCAAAGATGAGTTAATTATTTTAATGGATACTTTTTTTCATTTTGTTTTATCAATATGTTGAATATTATTGATTTTCATATTGTATAAACGTTAATCTATTCATGATATTTTACGTAGTAGTAACAACTAGCTCATGAATGTAATTCAATAAATTTATTTCGTAGTACGAAAAAGTGATATTAATTTGAATCTCATCACATCGCTGCATATCCTCAGAAATAGAGGAAAGAAAACATCGATAAAGAGTATTATTAGTCATCCAAGTGATCCTATCCGCATCATTCAATTGTTATTTAATTTTAGATTGAATCGGTTATTGAAAAGTAATAATTGAGACTATTAGATTTAATATGGCCGCTTGATTAATCACTGTTCTTTAAAATATAATAGTACAGTGTAATGACGAGGTGAGAAAGATTAGCAGAGGAAAAATAATATGTTAATGATGAAGAGAATAGAGGATAATAAGATAAGCAGGAAATGATATCATTACTAACAAATATATTTAAGGTTGCATATCAAGTCAATAAATAGTCTTCACATTTCTCACGATTTATGCTTGTTGTTATTTACTCTAATAGATATTACTGAAGAATAATGGCTTTTTTTGCCGTCTGTAGCTCCAAAGATCACTTTGCTGAATTTTCCAATGGATTTTCTCAAGGTAGTTATCGGCAATTTCCAAACACATTTATAATTGTTGATTGTATACGAAGTTGTTCCATCGTAGGGTTGCCATATCGAACCATTTCGTTGACGATTTTTTAGTTTGTAATAATAATAACGATGATTTCCAAGGAGTAAGTCGGCACCTATTCCATTCATTAAATGTCCCGATCTTGGATTATTATCAATATCAATGAAAGCTTGATGATAACTATAGTTTCGATCATATGTAGCCGAGAGGATTAGAAATTGTGATGTTTTTTCAGCACTCAATTGACTAATTAATGGTGCAGAAATAGTAGTAATCTCTTGAAATATATCATACGAAATCGACGAACCTGGAGCAGTAGCCGTAATACGAAAGTCTTTTGTTAACACACTTGTGCTATCATCATCATTCCAAATATCTTTGTTGGCGAATTGAACTGCATAGTGTGGATTACGGCTTAATCTTTCACTACTATCAGGCAACGATAAAAGTAATTGCCAAGTGCCTTCAGTAATATTTATTGGAATGCTAAATCTGCGATCAATGGTTATTATACCAGCCTCAGGAGTCCAGCTGCGAGGATCTACACTTAGTTTAGTGGAGTACTTCATATGACCACTATTTTTCTTTCCATTATCAAATATTAGATACACAGGTCGCTTTAAATGCATTGCTGCAAAACCGATATTTTGCAGCTTGAGAGAGAAATGTAATACACCACCGGGAGTCACTTGTTGTGAATAAGAAAAATTCTTCAACTCAAATCGATAGCCAAGTTTACGTGTAAATTCATCTTTAGTAGAATTTCCCCATGCATTATAAATCTTTTTATCAAAGTCTCGATTGAGATACGTCATATGTTGGTACTTGGATTCCTTTGAAGCGTTATGAGCATTGTTATATGTACCATTTGGAGTACCATATGATTCACCACCGAAATAGGTAAACCGAGTCAGTTGATTGATATAATCAAGTTCTTTATCTCGTACCCAGCCATGCTTAAAGGTACCTCCATCATCTTTGCTGTTAAGATAGGCATCATTGTGATAACCGGTACGTGCTTTTGGTGTATTGCTATAAGCTTCATGTGCCGTGAGAGGTTTGTTATTATTAAAAATTTCACGAATATAATATGGTCTACGAACAAGTACCGAGCGTGTCATTGGTAATGCAGACATATAAGCGTTATGAACTAGTTTTAGTGCACTACTTTTAATTGGATAATACATTTCAGTGTTGATAGTACTATGTTTTGATGAATGCATTTCACCCCATGGTCCAAACATGCCCATCTCGACAGCAATAATAATATCTTCGTATTCATTATAGATAGGTTTCATATCCATAACATGATTTATGATAGTTTGAATATTCTCTGGATCTGGACCCAATATTTCATCCCAAGCATAGGCCGATCGTAGTATAACTTTTAATCCATATGTGCGACATTTATTTAACGCTGTACGAATTTCATCCAATTTTTTTTGTTCAATATGTTGACTATGAACATAGTCCGCGATGTTTATTTTGATCAGAATCAGTGATACTTTTTCTATGCTGTTTCGTAATTTGTCAAGTCCCCACATATCATTGGAATTTCGGTGTACAATCCATCCTCGTTCAGGATTAGCAAAGAGTGCTTGACTAGCTTCATATATTATGGTGTGACTCAAGAGTTCGGCAGCAAATATATTACACCATAGACTTAGCATAAGACCAGAGAGCAGTATAATGAAATGGATTTTTTTCATTTTACTTGATTTGTGAACAGTATTACACGGTTAATCGGTACAATATACGTCTGTTATGTCCTATAAATAGAGATAAACTGATTCAATTATTCAATGCAAGATTTAAAAGTTAAAAACTACAATCTAAATAGCAACGTCAAAAGAGTAATATTATACTTGTAAAGAATTATTTTTTAGACACACTATTCTTGGAACATACTTTTACGGAAGTACTTTGGGAAAACATTTCTCATACATAGGCTTGTCTCTCAATGCTATCTTCTATGGAATGGCGAAAATTACAGATTGCTATGAACTTTGTTTGAGGATTATAAATGTTTTTAGTTGCCTTCTTTAAAATTTCCGATACTAATGTGTATTTCAAAAAAAAACATAGATAGATTTTTTGAATAACTTTTAATAGAAACAAGGTAGGGAACTGCAGCTTTCACCAATAAAAAGAGAAGTTGATTTCAGATTGAACTGTATATTATAAGTTAATCTGACCTGGTTCTTTCAAAGACTTAACTCAACGTATTTAAAAACAAATGTACTTCACTAGATGACTAAAGTAAATTTTCAATAATCAGAAAACTATGAACAGTTACTCATTGTTGTCTGAATGTCTTTTAGATTGAGTGAAATTTAGATGAGGTTTTTAAAACCTAATTTCAAGTAATTGCATTGTCGAAAATATCCTATTTTTGAGCGCTATAAACACAAATCTTCCCTAAGTCTTGATCAGAACTACATACTGAGGTATGTAGTGAATACTACGCAAAACCTATATGTTTTGAAGAAGATCTAACTTTTTCGACGTTTTTTATAATAAGAATTATACTTTTGATAAAGATTATTGAAAAATAAAACTAGATGTTATAAATTTGAACATCTGTAGTTTTTCCTGACGCTATCGATTCGATTAATATATAGACGCTTTATTCAAACCTTACTATTTCATGATAGAATTCACATCAATACCTTTTGTTTTATGATTATACTATATAGAAAGGTGATTTAACCTTAGAAAACTTGTTTTAGACACTGTCTTTGAAAAGATTATTACTTCTATCTTACTTTGATTCACTTGTTCGAAGTGGTCTTTAATGATGTTGAAACAATGAATGAATCTATTTTAGTTTCTTTGCTTATTTATATAGAAAATCTTCGTTACTAGGATTTTTCCCACTTCCAGTATGATATGATAGTAGTAAAAGAACAACATGAATTAGTGCAGCTTTGATATGAAATAATTTCTTTTCTGTCACGTACTGACAGTATGTGTCATAAAAGTAGGAAAATTCCACTGATTTTTATTTCTATGTTGATATAGCATATCCTGTTATCCTCCCACGAAACACAAGTAATTTCCCATTCAAGTCAAACCAATACAATGTGTTCTTTTCTTCTGATAATATCATATAAGATGTCGGAAAAATTCCTTCTAATTAGTTCTGTATCTTTCTTTGATCTAAAAAAAACACATTGTTAATGAAATATATTCTGTATGAATATAGAAAGAAATCCCAATGACCATATTCGTCGAGTTTCTAATATTATTTTCTACATTAAGCATGCGATTTCATGAGGAACAGAACGATTGATGTTACTTCTTTGTAGAGTGTATTTCGTCTGTTTCCATTCAAAAGATCTATCATACATCGAGTCACACATGTCTCGATAGAAATCAGTTAAACTTAATTTTTAATGAAATACGGTATTACAGTAAAAATATATTTCGAATTTGCTGATAGTTATTTAATAACAATATATGTATTCTTCCTTTCTCTTCTCTCACAATGTAAAAAAGCTGAAAACTGACGTTTTCATTTCTCTTCTTTAAGAAATTTCATTTATAAAGTAGCATTTGGTCAGTAGAATTAGTATGCATTTGGTGTTCAGAACTTTTCTTCTTCCTAATTAGTGGCATAATTACTGAAACGGGGGAGGAGCACGAGAGTGCACTACTCTTCCCCTCTCTGTGATATTTTTATTAAAAACGAGCCTTTTATGATGATATACCATTATCAGCGCACAAAAATATCATTGTTTCTCAAGTAAAAACATCATTTCTTATTTGAAATGAATCGCAGAGGGAAAAGAAACAACACAAAAATACTCATATATCTTTATCAAAATTTGTATTCAGAACTGTAGAGATGTTTGGGAGTGATTTATATTATCTTGAACAATAACCCTGATAAAGATCAGATTATTTAACTGTTCATTTAAGTAAGAATGGAGTATAAAAAATGAAGAACTAGCATGATAACAGGGAAATCAGCAAATAGCTGCGAATAAGATTGGTTCGGGTGAAACACTGCCAAATTTGTAATTTATTAGAAGTATTAGATTGACTTGTTCTCATTTACCACATTTATGCATTCTACTATATGTTTTGATATGCCTCGTCACATGTATTTTTCTATTTTTATTTCTTTCTTTTCTGTTGAGCGATGGTTTTTTATCTCGGTTCTAGATCAGGTATTTCCCTTTAGCATATTTGGATATAATCATATTAAACTATTATTCAGAAGCTTATATATAGTTGCTGAGTTTTTAAAATAAACTACACTGTGCATATCAGCTACATTCATATTTAGCTATTAGTAAATAGAAGCAACTGTGTTTTCAAGTAGAACAATTTCGTATAACACCAGAATCATACAAAAATGGATGACAACACACGACAACTTTCTATTTCTGCGTTCGCTTCTTCAACAAAAAACCTCGAAGCCGTCCATCGTCATATGAATCTATAGTCCTGACGACGAACTTAGTTAGTGGAGATGGCATAGATAACGAAGATTCATCAAGTTCACTAGAAACGTCTATCGGTTCAGCTAATCTGTCGACGAATGTTAATCAAGCATCGAATGATATTAGTCATGCAGTAACAGACAAGCCCTCACAACCTATTCTATCTTTATTTCCAAAAACGAACAATCGATTATTTAAATTCGCTTGGTATAAGGACTATTCTTGATTAGAGTACTCATTAGCACATGACTCATGTTATTGCTTCGTGTGTCGTCACTACTCATCAAACGATAGCATCACTCGGAAATTTAAGGAAAATACAGTGAGTTGGCTATTCTTTCAGTTTGTCTCAAGAATTAACATTAATTCTGTCAAAGTTCGTTCAAACGGAATTTGATAGTTAGAAGAAGGATTTAAAGAAGGATCGTGGTTTCAATCGTCATGCGAGTAGTATCTATCATACGTAGCAATGAAGAACAAAGTTGAATATGATGTTCGTAACAATGATCCGTCCGGTTTAGCAGCGCAGATAAAAGATTGAGCAGAGACTATTCGTTGTAATCGGATTCGCATTCGTAAGATTGCATCTGCTCTTCTTCTCTATGGTTGATAATCGATATCTATGCGCAGTCATGGCGAAAGCGAAATGTAAGCGTTTATTTTGTTTTATTTTATATATTTGAAGTACGATCAAATTTCCTTTAAAGGTTACAAAATCAAGAAAACCCTACTGAATTGTTAAAATGGACCTCATTCACTGATGCAGTCGCAAAATCAGTATTCGATGACGCTTTTGGTCAAGCAACATACCTTTCACCTGAAATCCAGAATGAACTATTATGTTTGATAGTTCAACAAGTGTGTGAAACGATTGTAAAAGAGGTATAATTATAGTTTATTCTTTTCTTTCAAGTGATTTGAATCCTTTTTGTTTTAGTTTGCTGGTCGTTCTTTTACATTAATGGTGGATGAAACTAGAGACATGAGTGGTTCGGAACAGATGTCAGATGTTGTTTGTTACGTCATGGGTGATGTAATTGGTGTGAGTGAGGCGCACGAGAGATATCTGGGTTTTATTTGACTCGAAAAATTCGGTGCAAAATCACCGTCAGAGAAATTAGTAAATTTTCTCAAAAGCTTGAGAATCAATCTAAGTGATTGCATTTCTTAATTTTATGATGGGTTAGTTGAAACATTCTTATGTATTTATAAAAACTACTATTTTCTGATGCTTTATAGTGCGAATGTAATGCCCAGACATATTACTGGTGTCCAGAAGATCATAAGACAGGTTTACATGCCGAAAACACTGTATCTCCACTGCTGGACATACAGGTTGCATCTGGTGATTGTAGACGTGTGTAGGGTGGTATCCTTTGTATACGATTTCTTCTCACTCGTCTTTAACCTTCACATGTACTTCACTAAGTCTGATATTACAAATAAGTACTTTTGCGACGCTCAAGAATATTTCGAACTAGGTAAGCTTGACGGAACCTTATCTCATTTCGTACTAATTGTAGAGATCGGAAAGAGAAATGCAAATCTATCTTACTTTAGTAGTATTGCTTTTTCAGAAACGCATTGGAAAGTTAGTCCATAATTGCATTTTCCAAAAAGACTTACATTTTGAAAAGCTAATAACGGAATTGTCAATTATTGTGATCTCACATTTTATTTTTATCGATCATTAGAATAGGTTAAGATTTTAGAGGATATTGATGATGCGAAATTACATATATAATTTTTAGATTGCATATTTTGGTATTGTACCATAAAACCCTGTTTCTTTTTTTAATCTTTAGTGGAAGGATTGACACTCAAACAATAGACAAACTAGGTGGGACAGTGGATACGAGTCTATTTCTGCAATTATTAACAGCTATTATGTTCTTCTTTCTACAGTCGAAGCATTTGTAGAAGATGATAGTGATCGAACCATTGATGAACATGGTTTGCTTATTTTGATGAAAAGTTCGACGTTTGCTATTACCGGATTTGTACTTTTGAGACTACTTGGATTCATCAGAATTTTAAGCGATTAGATAAAAGGTAAACATCAAAAACCTGTCAAAATTGAAATTGACTTTCAGTTTTTCCTAAAATTTTGAAACATAATGAAAATTCACTCTCTCTTTTTGTTGATGCCAACACTGTAGACTATGGCAGTGCTGAACTACTTCTATGCAATATTGTCAATCATATTACACAGCTGTGCAATGAGCAACATTTTAAAAGCATTTACGAAGACTCTGTGGCATTATGCCGTCAAAACAATATAACCGTTGAGATCTATGTTCACATGAGAGTCGAACGTATTTGAAAGAATCTCACTGGATTTCGTGACTTCTTCGTTGACTCGAGTACATGTTATCGAAACAAGGACACAAATGAAACATCGTATTGAATCAACTTGTATTATTCACTGATTAATGCTCTTCTACGTGAAATGCGAGATAGATTTGCACTAGCTACCTTTATTATATTGATAAACCTGTCCGTCTTGCTTCTTCAAAACAATCATTTCTTGGATGGTAGCGAAATCAAGAATCTCGTTGTGAAACTCAATTTTGATCTAACATGCAGAGTGAATCAGAACAATGTCCTTTTACATATGCTTACGAGCGGTAAGAAACCTGAAGATATTATTAATTTATTTCATCAAATTCGTCTACTCGAACATGCAATTTCGAAAATGTTCCATCTAGTGACAATTGCAATCACAGTGCCTATTAGTTCAACTACATGTGAACGTACTTTCTCTCAACTCAAATTGATCAAGACATTTGCACATAACAAGATGGGTGATGCCCGTCCCAGTGATATGGCCATCTTCACGATTGAGCGATAAGTTATGATTGATCTTGATCGAATAATAGAACAGTTTTCAAAGAAAAATATTAATAGCTGAATTTTATTACTATGAGAGAAGATTTTTTTGTTATTGTGGACGCAAATACATTTTTAAACGAGAAGCCTACATAATACATTCAATTAATTAGAATGAGAATGTCAATAAGATCTCTTTGAATTGACGATATACCAGAGATTATTTTCACAACAAATATACTCAAATTTCTAGTATTAAAATCACGTGTCATATTTTTCATCTGTTAACGAAAATATTTCTATGGGGCAATGTCTCCCTTTCCCTTCCAATTTTGTTCCGGCTACGCCACTAGTATGTCCCTTATAGAAGTCGTTTTCTTTTCTTTCGCATTACTTACTGATCGAAATAATCCGATTGTATGCAACTAACACTGATCTATAAAATATATACGAATACTAGAATTTTTTTTCTGTTACTCCTTGGCTAGATAACATCATGTCACTTTCTTTATCATAATGTTATGAAATTGTGTTCCTTAAACCTCATCCATTGGATTCACAAATGTCAAACAAAGGTATCTTCAAATACATAAATTGTTCTCCAAAACCTGTACTCTATTGGCTTGGTTGATGGCGAAAGAATGAAAATCTGTCTGATTTACCAAGGACCAGTCGATCGCATGTTATATCAGACAAGATTGATTCAAAAATTGTTAAAATTATCAAACATGTGCAAAATGTTACGTCAAACAAAATCTCCAACATTTTAAAGAAGGACAGTGTTAATGTTAATGCACGTACTGGAAGTTGTGGACGATCTTTGAAAAAACCACTGCTTAAGGAAGGTCATTGTGAGAAGCACCTCTTGTGGGCACAACAGTATAAGAATTACAATTGTGACAATTTGATTTTTACCGACGAGAAAATTTTTAAATTTAGCAACAGAGAAAGAAAAGTTTGGCGGCTTCCAGATATTGTTCAGATCATATGTACAGTCAAGCATCCTCTCAAGTTACATATATGGGGCTGCCTTTTCAAGAAACAGTTTCGGTCAATTCATTGTCTTTGATCAAAACTGGAAAGATTTCTTTATGTATGATCTGTACGAAACCAATCTTCTGCCTACTGCTGAAGAACAATTTTCTGAAGATCCTACAAGTTGATTTCTACAAGAAAATAATGATCCTAAGTACAGGTCCCATTTAGCGCTTTAATGAAAATATGATAATCAAATTCAAGTCTTGCTATGGCCTCCTACATCATCAGATCAAAACTCGATTGAAAACGTCTGGTCGATTATGAAGAATATAATAAGTAAAAAAAAAATAATTTCGAACAATTCGTGAATTTGAACAAGAGATAAAACAGCATGGAATGATCGGCCAATTGATTTACCTGTGACATTAGTTGATAGCATGAAAAAGCATATTGCGCTTATACGTCATACTAAAATAAAACACTTAAAACGATGTCTCTATTTGATAATAAAATAAATTTAATATAAAATATGGCAGGACAGAAGAAATTGGAGAAGGAGAAAGAAGCCTTTTTCCAGGTACGTAGTTCTAACAAATCAAACAGATATGAACAATTAAAACATGATATGTCTTCCCAGTGATGTGGGTAAGTCTGGGAGATATATGTAAAATAACCGTTTTTGAAGACATTCTTATTAATCAATTAATAATGACCTAACAAATAGGCTAACTCCTATCTTTGTTACCAGAAAACTTATAAACGAATTATGAATAAGGCTCACGTCATTATCAATATTCCAGAAAAGAGTAGCATAAAAACAAAGCGAAGAGATGCACTTAGATAAAAAGACGAATTTTAGAAATACATCAGAAAAATTAATTTTCTTCTAGTATAAGGATTATTATGCGTAGAATGTTCTTATACACAAGTAGCTACTATTCATATGATAGCCTCACCATATCTTTTATGAATATTTGATACGCTTATTATGTTTTATTGGTATGCTATGCTGCTCAAGAATATCGCGCTCAGAATAGTCAGCAGCATCTACTTACTCTCAAAAGATTATTTAACTGATTTTAAATGAATTCAAGTTGCATATTACTTGCTTCAAACAACACATTAAAAAAATTTCTCAACATGTACGCAATAATCATTTATATAGCGCTCTTCATGAAAATGCAATGTCGTAGAAAAAATCTGTATAGAAAAGTATATGATCATAAAATATTTTTATAAAGTATTGCTGTAGGTACGAATGAAATGTCCTACTGATCATTGGACGATACGGATTGATTCTGGTGATAAATAGATTTCATCGAGTTCTACCTAGCACAAGTATGTGAGCAAATATTTTGCTAAAAAGATACCCCCTGAAAAGCTCTAAAAAATCTATCAAAAAATCTCAATTATAAAACAAAATATCTTTGAATCAGTTTTTGTCATGTTCAATACGATAGGAAGTACACTATCTTATAGATTGCTCATTTGAAGTATGATGTAAACCATCAGAATAGGTAAATAAGAATTTGGTTAGACACTTTTTATAAAGTTTTTCATAACACATCTTTTAAAAAACTCAAAATTTTATCATTTATCTAAGCCAAGAGATGTACGAAATAAAAATGTCACAAACGTTTCGGCATGCTTGATGTATATAAATGTCACATGATAAATAAAAGAAAAGAAAAAAATGAAACAAAAAAACAGCAACCTATATATAACTGCATATATCGCCCTTATCAATACATAATATAAATCGGCGTCACAATATTTTTTCTCCAAGAATCATGTATTTATCTTTTTCTGAGTAGTATATATACATATATACCTCTATAAATATTACAATGATCATAAAACTTTTAATTCTAGAAGGATATTATTGAATATTACCAAAATGCATCATTTTCATTATTGGTTAATATCTATGATACTGCTCGTTATTATAAATAATTTTACTTTTATTGATGGAGGAACTATAGCCAGCGATTGCAAATGTTCTAATGGTCAATGCATCTCGGGAAGCAACATTGCAAGATGTAACAGTAACTGTTTATACTGTAATACCAATTCTGATTGTTGTCTTCCTTGCTGCCCGCCTGTCATGACACCAGATCAACCATCCTGTTGTGATTGTGGCTTTGATGGTTGAGAAAATACATTTTTCAAAAAGAAAGTGTTATTACAAATTTTTAACTAAGCCACTTCGAATATATTCTGCTATTACATTTATTGTTGATTATTAGAAAGAAACTGACTAGTTTTTATATTTCAATATAATTTTTATTATGATCGATTTATATTCTTTTATTTTTATTAGTTGTAAATCTAGATTTTTAATGATTAAAAATATTGAACTCTTGTTAGCATAAAACCTGTCTATTGACAAAATGAGTCTTTACGAAATAACAATCAATAATAGATCGTCGTATTTGATGGAATACTCACGAAAATATGTTCTCATCGGATGAGAGAGTTTTTCATTCTAATATTGGATACAATGCAATGAAATAGATAAAATAAATCAATCAATGAGTTCATTTTAAAAACTTAATTAAATCAGTTATAAACATTCGTAATTAAACCAATCTGAATGGAACAATCAGTTGTTATAATACATATTCCAATAAGATTCTGATTAGTAGTTACCGATAATTAGCGGATATCAAAAATTTTTTGTTATAATATTCAACTGAAAAATATTTGATAAGGAAAAGAATTAAAAATCGAACAAATTTGTATAATTATTGTTTTAAAACGGATCATTTTAGCATGATTTTTAGAACATTTTCAATTATGAGTGAGCATAATTATTATTAATTAAGAAGAAATTCAATTGTGAAATGATGCTATAACTTTGAAAAATGATACTATTTTGAAGAGCAGCATTTGCTCTTTCAAATGGACCCTATCAGCGTCCCGTGCAATATTGCATTAAAATGTTAGAAGATTTTCAAATTATGAAATACGAATTATGACTCAAGTTACTTTTTAAAATTACAGACATTGTAACATTTTCAGAGAATATTGTACAGAGCGCGGTAAGGGCTCGTTTGAAAAAATAATTACTGTTCTTCAAAATACTATAGTTTTTCAAAGTTAAAGCATCGTTTCATAATTGAAAGTTTTTAAGAAGTATAGGTAATCAAAATTGTTTTCCATTAAAAAATTTTAAGTCTTGAAAATCTATTTCCACTGTGTAACTGATGCTGTCTATAGAAGCAAACATTTTTTTGCTACACTTCGAACAACTAAAAATAGGTCTTGATGATATGTTTTTATTAAGTTTCATTTCACTAGTGTAAGAAGGAGCTATAAACGTGCTATTGCACAAAAACATAGAACAAGACTAGGAGTATCTAATAATATGAACGAATACGATATAGAACAAAAACAAAAAGAAAGAAGCAGAAAGAAGAAAGGTAATATACACTTTCCCAGAATGATATTCATACTACATAAAACAGATAATACAATACACCTTGTTGTATTACGAACTATATTCGTCTTCCTTTTTCTCTTCTTTTTCATAATCATTCTCCATTTCATCATAAAAACATCAAGTTCAATCATCTAATTATTGATAATATAAGAACTGTTTATTACTACAGTAGAAGATTGAACTATTAATTCATCTATTGTACCATCGAGCTGAACATCTTCTTGAATATATCTACTAATCACACCATGTATCAATGTGTTTATGTCTATCATTATATAAACATTGTATTAACAGGGTCACCATCAACAGATGACCTCTGCGCCATAATATAGGAAAGAAAACATAATTTAAAAAGTTATCCCGGAATATGTTAGTACGTAGTCTCCTATATACATACCATAAAAGAAATATATTAACCAAGCTGGAGTTAGAAAATAAAAATCAAACTTGTAATAGCCTCTGAAAATTACTACATTTGAAATGGTATGGCTGATAATACACCAAGACATAGTGATGAAAATCTGAAGTTTATACTATAGATAGAAGACTACTAGAGGATTATAACGCTAAAAACATATGACTAATCTATATCTGTCTACAGGATATGAAAAGCAGGACAACAGGTCTTCATAAACAAAAAATGAATAGAGAAAAAAATCAAATTTTCAGGCCTTCTTTCAATTGTTCGAACTGTAGCTCGTAAAATTTCTATTCACTTACTAATTCTTTTCAAAAACCGAAATCGTCATCAAATATATCACTCATGGTATTTGTTAAGAATTTCTTGATGTTAAAGGAGACCATACTCATAGTTACTGCTCAAAAGTAAAATCTTTTGGACGTAAAAATAAGGTGAAGAAAAACTTATTCGGAGCCATTTAAATAGCTTCGAATGCCAAAATAGTTTTTCCTCTTGCTTACAGACTCTGACATTTCTTCCCGTGCTGAGCATCTGTGTAAATATTATTCCGTGTTTGTCCAAAATAATAACGTATCATTATATTTATGTTACTAGAAAAGAAAGATGAAACATTTTATATGTCATGAAAGCTAATTGATGGATTTAAGGAGAAATAATATTTTTTCATAAAGAAGAAAACATCAATAAATCGATTATAATCGAAATGTTTGTCATTAAGAGTGTTATTTTATGAAAAAAAGTATCTCAATATGAATACAAACGCATTTATTCATTAAGTCTTTACTGTCTTCGAAAATTTTGGTTTGTCTCTTTCTAAGGTGATATGTAACTTGTCCTATTAAAACTTCTTTTTACATTGTCCATGTAATCAAAACATGGCAAGGCGTGATGTAATTTCAAGGAGGAAACAACTGATTTAAATCACCCTCTAAATCAAAATCAAATCAGTCTAAATCATGCTAAATCGCTTTAAATCATTTTAAATCACAAACTTATAGAATCATGTTTCCTCCTGGTGTAATTTACATCATTTTCATGAAATTTTTCTTGAAGAAAAATGATGACTTTTACATGAAAATCATCCAATGAATATCATTAAAATATCATCAAAATTATGCAGTATATGGCATTTATCAATGACATATTCCACACTAATCGACGATCTTGTCATCGATCTTTCCAGATTCTTGAATTTCAGTCAAGATTCTTTTTACTATTCCTTCTATACAAGAATCTTGCCTGGAAAAACAGATCTTGATCTTCTGTCAAGATTCGTGTAGACCGAATCTTGTCTGATTCTTTTTTTCTTACAATTCCTGCATGATTCTTATTTTCTTGGATTCTTGTCTGAATCTTTTTCTTGAAGTTCCTGATTGATTTTTGTGATATAAATAGAGGTGTCGGATTAGTATTAGCATTTCATTTGTTTAATGCTAACACCAATACTTTTATATAATGATCCTGAAGCAAAAGTATCGCAGTTTGTATTGATTAATGCAACGGTAAAGCAAAGCTTCCATCTCTGAGTGATATCAATAGTTTTTTAAACAGAACTATTGATATCACTCAGAGATGAAATTATTGCTTTAACGTTACATTAATCAGTATAAACTGAATACTGTTGCCTCAAGATCATTATACAAAAGTATTAGAGTTAGCATTAAACAAATGAACTGCTAATACTAGACTGACACCCCTAGATATAAATGGCGCTTATCTTTACAACATTATGATTGTCTCCTTTCGTTGCTAGAAATTATTCTACTGTTGGAAAAAGTAAAGATAATTAAGCTGAGAGAGCTTGTTGTTTTCGATGTGCTCTCCATCGTCTTTGTTTTACTGTATGAGATGATAGTTCAAAAAAAAAGACAATATGCGGCTCGAGAAAAAGAATATTATAGGTACAGATCCCTACTATCTAAATAAAAAATAATATTGCTGAAAAAAATGACTTGAATCTTCTTGCTAGATTTCTATGAGAAAAATATCTACACATAAGAAAATAAATGTTAATAACAAATATAATTTTTTAGAAAACAAATCATTGTTGTATTTTACCATCTTCTCTCTAGATTCAATAGAAAAGAAAATAGGTGGATGTCTTTTTCAATACGTTCGACTATCTTGAAAAGTTACTTATTTAAAGTGTAGTAAAAACATCACTTCTTTCATTATAAATGAATATACAAAGGTTATACGGCTGCATTTATACATGTATTTAAGCAAGGAGAACACGTGCTATTGATCTTGAAGGTCATATAAGAATCTTTTAAAAGAAAGAAAAACGAAGCTTGCCTGGACTTCAAGAAATCATATATATCTTGTAGGCTCTTTCTAGATTCTTGTTTTCTCGATCAATCAGGCAAGATTCTTTTCGCTTTGGAGTTCAGTCAAGATTCTTCTGAGAGGATAGAAAAAAGATTCTTGTCTGAACTTAAAAAATTCTTGAATATCTTGTAATTCTTGCCTGATTATTTTTCTTCAAAGTAATCAGACAAGTTTCTTGTCATCTTGAACTTTCGGTAAGCGTCTTTTTTTCTTTCCCTTTCAAAAGGAACCTTGCCTGAGCATCATGATTTAAAAGAATCTTGACTGATAATTGATAAAATCAAGAATCTGGAAAGATCGAGGACAAGATCGTCGATTTGTGTAGTCTACATGAGAAAAGAATATTTTATTTTTCTATGCAATTTGATCATACTTTAACTAATATGATGATAATAAATTTTCGATAAAGATTTTTTTGTTATGATTTCTGCGTGATCATAGTACTAGATCACAACGGATGAAGCAAGTTGAGTTCAATTACACAAAGCACTATATAAATAATCAAAATATACTATAAGATTGCAGCGTGAAAAATTCTACAATCTATATAAGGTCACTTGTTATACGTTTACACTTTTTGTTTCCCAAACGAACAAAATTCTGGACAATTGATTTTGATCATGTGAGTTACATAACGGGTGGGCCATAAAGAATGACCCTCTCAGTATTTTGCATTCTTCTCACCTACAATTCAGATTAGAAAAAAAAATTTTTTATAGAAAGATTCCTCGTCAAATTCTCTACAAAACGTAGATGTTTTTAGCATGTTAAATAACTTCCATTATTTTGTGACATGCGATACATCCGATTGGTCCAGGAAGCACAACTTTCAAACACAACATTTTTTCGAATTCATTTTACAGTACATTTTAATTCTTCGATCATTGTTGCATTCAATATCACATTATTCAAAAAATAAAATATACTACAAGATGCAGCGTCAAAAGCTCTACAATCTACAAACTAAAGTTCATTTCAATTATATACTTTTTATTTTCAAAAAAACCAAAACTATGTGACCAAGATTTGTTGCTGCGAAAACCAAACACACAGAATTTAGAGTTTGTTTGAACATAAGAAGCACAAAAATGAAATAAACTATTCTTTACAAAATGTAGAGCTTTTCATGTTGCATCTTGTAGTATATTTTGTTTTTTGAATTGAATGGCATTCAAAGCAACAGTGATCAAAGAGTTAAAATGTTGTCTTTGAAAGTTATGCTTCTTATACTAATCAATTGTATCACATGTCACAACATAATTAAGATTATCTAACATAATAAAAACATGTACCTTTTGTAGAGAATTTGACAAGAAATCTTTCTATAAAAATTTTTTTTTTCTAATTCGAATTATATAAGTGGAGAAAAATGCAAAATACTGAGAGGGTCATTCTTTATGGCCCACCCTTTATATACTTACGCTGCTAGGGACAATATATAAAGTCAGATGGTCAATCAAAATGTCCATTTTAAAAAGGACAGATCGAAAAGAAATTCGTATGGCTACTATTTTTTATTGTTTTCGAGTTTTGAAAATATGAAATACACTGTTAGAGATAATAAATTTGTGCTCTATATCTAAATAAATGAAAATGTCACTAGAGAAGCTACGAAACTATGTCAAAAAAGCTAATTCTTATTAAAGTAAAATATGACTAAAATTATTTGCAGGTAGTTGTATAGTTGATGAGATGTAGGCGAAGGTGAAAATGCCCTTTCCCCAACATAAACTCAGATACTTCTTAAAATTATGAAAATTCTAGTACCCTGAGCATGATTTATGATGATCCACTACTTATTATAATATGTTATGGAATTCATTAAATGTCGATTTTGAGGAATTTTTAGATACCTGAAGACTTCAACCATTCTATTGAATTATTTTAATCCGAATCTTCTCCAGGATTTGTTCCATCCCTAATAATATGAGAAAGTATTCCAAAGTATTTTTGTCTTATAGAAAAGCATTTTAGATTAAGCAAAAAATTCTTTCTTCTAATCATTCAGATTTAATCAAATCCTACGATAGAATAGGTGTAATTTATTACAACACGAATGAGAACTTCATGACACTTTCATAATACGAAACAGTACTCCGTATCAAAAAAAAGTTCTTACCTCGAACTATCCTAATTTGGCTGTGATCTATGAACATATCAGTAAAGTATAGTCCAGCATAGGCGAATCATTGAAAGCACTTTCGTTTTGTGAACATTAAACAAATTATGTTATCATCCAATCATCTCAAAGTTATAAAAAATAGTTGCAAACAATGTTGTCATTTTCTTCAAAGCAAAAATATTATTTTCAGGAGTAGAGCGGTAGTATAAAAATTTTTCTCATCCTATCGATAATATCGAGATAGATTTCTTAGTGTCAATCAAAAAAATGATTGGCTTTTTTTTCATCAATCATCTTCCACGAAAAAAAATCATATTATTCGATTACATTTCATTTTCATTTTTCTTTGTCCATTGTTTATTATGAAATAAATAAAGAACAACGAAATGAAAATGTTCATTTACAATCATTGAAGATGTATATCTACAAATATGCTGTATGTATTTCAAATCGATTTAATATCTTTTACTATTTTAATCTATCATTTTCTATAGTTTGTTTTCTACATTGTCATATTATTTCATCATTCATCTAATTCATTTCCAATACATTCCGTGATTAAAATTCATCAAAAACGTAGTCTTATTTCAACAAACGGTAAAATCAATCAGATATTCTCTTCTAATTTAATAATTCATTTTTTATATTAAGATACAATCGTTCAAAATAATAAACAATCTGAGTCAATCAGTTCAACTAAAGATACCATTATTTATGCAGATTATCATTTTTTTGATGGGCGAATTTATATGGGAACCTTTATTGATGGTAAAATGAGTGGTCAAGGAATTTTTCTATGGCCAAATGGAGATCGTTATGAAGGAAATTTTAAAGATGATCAAAAATATGGAAATGGAACCTTTTATTATCATGATGGACGAAATTATACCGGAAATTGGATTAATGATACAATTGATGGAGAAGGTTTATTAACATGGCCAAATGGTGATAGATGTCTAAGAAAATTTAATGATACTAATGAAATTAGAAATATTATTTATAATTGTAGTGATGGACGAAAATATGTTGGTAATTTCAGTAATAATGAGATCAATGGTCAAGGTGAATTAATATGGCCAAATGGACTTCGATATAAAGGAAACTTAAATAATGGTATTAGAAATGGAAGTGGCACTGTAGAATATCCTGATGGATCAATGTATGTAGGTAATTTTCTTAACGATCAGCAGAACGGATATGGAGTGTATACGTGGCTTGGTGGAGATCGATATGAAGGAAATTTTAAAGACTATCAAAGAACTGGAAATGGTTATTATTATTATTCTGACGGCAGAAAAGCTGTAGGCAATTTTTTCAATGGTAGTCTAAACGGACATGGGGTGTTTACGTGGCCTGGTGGAGATCGATATGAAGGAAAATTTGTATATGGTTATAGAAGTGGAAATGGCACTTATTATTTTTCCGATGGAAGAATATATATAGGCAATTGGAACAATGATAAGCAGAATGGAAAGGGTATATTCACGTGGCCACATGGGGGTCGATATGAAGGAAATTTTAAAAATGATGATAGAAGTGGAAATGGTACTGAGTATTATCTTGATGAATCAATGTATGTAGGTAATTTTCTAAACGATAAGCGAAACGGATATGGAGTGTATACGTGGCCTGTTGGAGATCGCTATGAAGGATATTATGAAAATAATCGTAAAACTGGAAATGGCACTTATTATTATGCTGATGGAAGAAAGTATATAGGCAATTGGAACGATGATAAACAGGATGGAAAAGGTATATTAACGTGGCCAGATGGAGATCGATATGAAGGATATTTTAAAAATGATTTTAGAAATGGAAATGGAACTTATTATTTTGTTGATGGACGAAAATATATAGGTAATTGGATTAATGATAAAAGAAAAGAAGGATTATTAATATCAATTGATGGTACTCATTATGATCAAATTCGAGAAAATGACGATGTACAACTTACAATAAACGATTCATAAAAAAAAAAGTTTTTTTGTATAGTATCTTTTTTATATATAAATGCCCTTGTTATTCTAAAAATTTAATCAACGTAGATCTTTCTATATAGATTTTAAGATTACTAGTTTTTTATTGAAGTACATGACGTTAAATCCTTTATAAAAGTTTGTATTCCTTGCGATATAGATTTTTTTCATTAATGAATGTTCAGTTATATTTCAAAGAGAGCTTAGGAGTAATCAATATAGTAGCTAATGTTTATTTATCGGGTGGTCTAGAATGAATCGGTCACTTAATACTATACCAATATATCGAATAAATCTTCATTTCTGAAACCTCTTTTTTTTATCAAAAACTGCGCTATAAAATTGTATATTTGCTTTCATTTAATAATTTTAATTGTAAGTTCAACAGTCTGATGCATTTGTTAACAGATATTTTCTTCATTCTGCACTAATGGATTGTGAATAAGATATTTTTTTCAGAGAGTTAACTCTATGATTTCAAATAAGAACTATAATAAATTTTATAACTATTTTTATAGTCAAAATGTTTTGGAATATATTCAAGTGCAACATGGAAAACTGTCTTTAGTGAATTTATTTTAGAGCGTTTCTGATTAAAAATAGTTTTTTGAATTATTTATTTCACAAAAACGGTTCAAAAAATTTCTAATATATACAGTTTTATAGAACTTGACGAGTCTTATTATCTAGCATTGAGAAACTTCATTTTTGATGCGCTTTCATTTGATATAAAATTTATTCTAGTTCTTATTTGAAATCATAGAGTTATCTCTCTGAAAAAATATTTTTATTCACCTTGCACTAATGCTGAATGAAGAGAATATCTGTTAGCGAATGTATCAAACTGTTCGACTAACAATCAAAATTATTAAATGAACTCAAATATACAATTTTGTAGAGAATTTCACCGCGAATTGAAAAATGTACAGTTTACGATTGCAGTATGCAACGTTATGCTAATGAACTAAAAACTAGATAAAAACAAAATAAGCTACCTTTATTAATTTTCGCAATATAATTTAACTTTATTAGAATAGAATCTCATTGTTAACACTTAAAAAAGAAACGAGTTTATGTGAAATATTAATATATAAAAAATATTGATTTTTTACTTTATTTTCTATTTACATAATAGAGAAATCATTTAAAACAAACTTTTATATACTATAACTTTATCAATACATGATAATTAGCTGATCAAACAAAAATAAACTTAATCGTAAAATATAACTTTGTTTTATTGTATTTTTCAGGCAACGTAAAGATATAATATCATCACTACATGCAAAGGTTTGATTATAAATGTAAAAGTAAAATTTATTCTATCAAACTTAATTTTTACAACTATTATGTAAAATTGAACCTGCACTATAGGATACACTATCAACAAAACTTAACTATATCTAAAATAAAGTCAAAAGCATAAGATAAATATTAATACTGTAATATATGTCAAAGAGTATTATCGAGAGTGGCCAAGTTATAAAGAAGTCTAATGAAAATAATCCATATTCGTACTATGGTATATTAGTAATCATATATTCATCTTAGTCTATATCTGCAGTAATTGATCTACAAAATGTGCCGGCTGTATTAATAAGTGAAAATATTAGCTTCGATATTATCGTTCATTGTCAGTAAACAGATTGTTTTTGAATACTTAAATATTTGAAAAAAGTGTCATCTATCAATCAAAATTATTGCTGTTTCTAATTCGATCTCATTTTTCTATTTATTTTACTCTTTACTTCAATTTTTTTCTTCTATATCTTCCCGCATCTATTGGTTGATTTTTTCTTGTTATTTTACTTTTTTTTTTTTGTTCTTTCTTACATCGAAATAAGAAATAAAGAAGCAGAATAAATTTTTATTTCGTCTTACTTTAAAAATACGTTTTTTTTTATAAGAATTGCATTGTACAATCATTTGAAAAAAAGAAACAGAAAAATCAAGGATGGCAGATGCAACATCTAAACGTCTTATTACCGAAATACAAAAATTACAAGCATCAGCAACTAATACTGATCCATCATCGGTAAAATTTCTTCTTGATAAATCACCATTGGATGATCAATCTGGTGGTGCAGGTAGTGCATCATCCAATATAATTCTCGGAAGAATATTACCTAATTCAAACATTTATAATCAAGCAGCTTTTCAAATAGAAATGAAATTACCATCGGAATATCCATTCAAACCACCTGAAGTTCGTTTTACAACACCTATTTATCATCCAAGTGTTGATAAAGATGGAAAAATATGCGTTGATACAATTAATGCAGCTGAACAGTATAAAGCAACAACACCATTAATTGATATCGTTAAAGCTATTGTTGATCTTATTGATAATCCACAAATTTCTCATGCTCTTAATGCTGGTAAATATTTATTTTGTTGTTAAAGAAAATGTTTCTTTTTATTATCATTTTATAGAAATTGGTGCTGAATACGTATCAAATAGAGCTGAATTTGATCGTAAAGCATTAGAATCAGTTAAACAACATGGTTTACCACGACAATAAACTATTTGATAGTTTTTTTTTTATTTTTCATTAATCACTATTGCTTGCTTTTAACATATAAGAATGAATATTACCTCTTTAGTTAGTTTTTTTTTTTCGTTTTTTAAAATACAGCCAAACAAGATGTGAATAATGTGTTATTTTTAGTAGAAAAAAAAACTGAAGAGTAAATACTCCATTTGTTTGTCTATTAAAATTTTTGTATTATTCATAGTTAATGTTCCTGAAGCTTGGTGAATTCTCAATTTATTGAAAATATGGTTCATACTTGAAATATAACTACTAGAAAACATAGTATACCAATAGATACATAAAAAAAACGGAAAAGAAACTATAAATTTCAAGCACATAGACTTTAAGAAACTTTCAGAAACATTAATGGTTATCATGAGCGTTCAAGGTTCTACTGAAGATTTCTTTGAACATTAAACAAACTAGGATTATAAAACTTCAAGTAACGTTGCATAATTATAAGTACATTTCATGAAAAATCCACTCGTACCAGTTTTCTGAAGGAGAGAATGTGGCAGTTACAGCAGTTGACGATGTTCCTGAAAAATGAATATCATACCATTTCCCGTGGGATATCACTCTCTTGATATATAATATTACTACACATGGTATAGTGCTTCACTATTCAATGACGTAATGATCCACATCTTGAAGATCTCTGATATTCAACGAGACGTCGTTATTTCACATAGGACATTGCTGTCTAATGATAAAAGGATTCAGACAACGATATTTCCGATTTCTCAAAGGACATTATTGTTTCTTACAGGATATCGCCTATCTTCATATAGAACATGATTCTATTCATCACGAACACTGCTTCTCAATGACATAATCCTATCGACAATGAGCATCTTTCATCTGCAATCGGAGAACTTTTGTTTTTATGCAACATCATCCATATCAATGTACAATAATCGTTTCAAATGAGATGCTCATGTGAAGCTAGCATATACTTATACATCCTTCACAAATCGATATCCGATACAGTACAGCCATGTTCTATAGAAACTAAAACGATCTTTAGACGATATCCGAAATATATTTCAACCAATGTCACTAATTTTGTGAATCTTCAACTTCCTTACTCTAAACATCTTCAGCTATATGTGACGATAATAAAGATAAATTATATTGAAAGTCATTATTGACCAATCCTAAGATCCTTTATAGAGAATATAATTTATTTCAGGATTCAATACGGTAAGGTGCTTATATTAAATGACATGTAGGAAACACAATTAATGAAGAAAGATTTTGTTTTACAATGTTATTCTTCAATGCATTCGTCAAAGACAGTGCTTATGAAATTTTCTCATTTAAATTGGTGAGTTTCAATGATTTCACCTTTATATACACTTGAAATAATACAATGTATAGTATACTATCAAAATTTTTGCAAGAAACGTTCCTGTCTCCATAGGAATATGATAAGTTGGTTTTACACATATTGAACTGTATCATAGTTTGAAAAATTTCTAAAGATGTGTTTTCATAAAAATGTTGAGGAAATCGTTGCGAAAACTTAATGAAATCTATAGATTTTCGACAAATTCCGAAGTAATGTTATATCGGATTCAACAGTTTCCTGTAGGACCTAGAGGTCAGATCGAATCACCTGGAAAGTAGTATATCAATATCATATTTTACATTCTTTTAGATATTAGTTATTCAATATTTAGTGATTCAAGTTTAAGAAAGCATTTTTTCTCTTGTAGCATGTTGATAAGGATATTACATCCTAATGTTTTTCTGTATATAGAAAAAAAAGCGAAATTTCTTTATCTCATTTGATATTCCCAGCTTAGCATGGTGCTTTTAACATTTTGTTTATATCAATAAGAATTCTGAATTATAGACTTATCATTAACAAATAAATAAATTGATAAAGTTGAATTTATTTATAAATCATCATTATTAAGTAATAGATATATTTCCAATGCATGTCAGAAAAAACAAACATCTAGACTCTTGATGAAATCTAACATTTTTTATATGAATTAACTAAATAATCAACAAACAGATGAGAGCAAAAAGACGTTGTTTACTTTAATGAGAAAAAAAAATTAGTAATAATATTATGCGTATATTTTTTACATATACGAGATAATGATGTAATAAAAGAAAGAAAAAAAAACAAACATGAATGTAGTGCAATAAAATCATTTATTAGGTAGATATGTGATACAAGTTGATTTTGGATTAATAGCATATGTATATGTAAATACGTATAAATAAGTTCAAATGAATAATCAGAGATGATATTTTGATAGAAGGGTGTTGTTTATATGTTGGCGTTATAGCTTCATGTATATATTATTTTTAGTAACAAATGAGAAATACTTGATTATGTTTTACTAATTTTTTGTATAGGAATGGTAAAAAAAACAATCATATATAAACAAAGGTGATCTAAGCAATTTTTATTCATTAAATCAAAAGAGAAATATATTTTACTAGTTTATTTATTTAATAAAATATAAAATATGTTTGGATATGGTGGTTACGGAGGATATGGAGGTTTTGGAGGATATGGTGGTGAATTGGCATCTGATATGTGGATTCAAAATAATGTTTGGGGTGGATTAAATAGTAAATAAATTATAGTTTAATACAATAAATATTCCATTATCTATTACTTTTTATTTAGGTTTTGGAGGAGAATATCTCGATAATATGTTCGGTGGAAATCCAAATCCAACATTTGGACAAATTTATGGTGGATATCCAGGAGTTGGAGGTTTTGGTTATGGTGGTGGATATGGTTATTACTAGTGAGAAAAATTGTAATATAATCATATCAATTGCAACTATTTTCTTTTAAATCATAAACTATATTTATAAATAATTAACTCTTGATTTTGTTTTTTTTTATAATAATACTAACCATGATTTGATCATGTTCAAAAAAAAGTACATAGTATTTAACAAATATTTTTATATATCTATTTGTCTCTAGAGATACTTCGCTAATTTTTTTATTATTATTAAATACAATATGTAACTGATGCATATTCGATTTTATATTTAGTACTTTATTCAATAGCATCATGCTTATCATTAAAACTGTTCAAAAATTTCGGCTATATTTATATACAGGATGATAGAGAGAAAATGCTGGAAACTTCCTTTATTTTTTTCTGCACATGTTTCGTATAATAAGTCTATAAAAATGAACATGTCGAACAAAATTTTCTAAAAAAGCTGAATCGAATCAAATATGTTAAATAAAAATGCACTATTCATTCGGCTTTTTCTCACTACTAGGAGTATTTCTAAACAGAAATATAAAATTTTTGATTTTACAGTTGTTTTTAATAAAAAGAAATACATGCGTATCATTTATCAACTGTATTTTTTTTCTTTCCTGTGCATCATATGACATGCTGATTTAGTCTTGTTATATTTTTTTTTATCCATAACTGCTTGATATATATAACTTTTTGATAGGTGAATCATTAATTCATTACTAATTGATCTTGAACATATAAACACGTATTCCTATCAATTATTATTAGTAATTCTATATGTTTTTGAATGAATTTTGGAACAGATTTACTCTATTCAATTGTAAATATGATTAAAAATTATAAAATTTAAAGTTATTTTCAATGAAATTATTTGTTTATCTTCATCATATTTTGATGTTGTCTAATTAATTGACGATAATTTTGAAGTATTTTATATGTAATACGATTTGAATTATGATATGAATTTGCACCACGATAAGATGAACGAATTAAATAAATAATATGTGAACCACCATCACAATTCCATTGAATACAACTTGATTGATTTGATAATAATGATAAATGATCAAATTGCCAATCAACATAATGAAAACCAGTATAACGAAGACTATCAATTGATGTTAAACCAGTATCATCATATAATAAATAATCCGTAAGAATATTCCATTCACTTAAATTTATTAAATCTCGTGTATATGATAAACTTAAAATATTTCTTTGATATGGATCATAAAATGATTGAACTGGATTAACTAATGATAAATATGTTTCTGTTATTGAATCACATCTTATTGTAAATTTAGTCATACCACCAGGAAATTTTATTATTGAAAGAAATGAAAGATTATTTGTTGTTTGATTTAATTCTAATATAATAGCAAGATTAGATAATGGAAGTGAATTAAATCGTAAAACATTTAATACACGTATATCTCCTTTAGATGATAAATTAGGTAATATAACAATATTTCCTTCTAAAAATCCTGGTTCAATTCAAAATGGATATAATTTTGGTATCCAAGTTTTATTAAATGGTACTGGTGGAGTTATTCGCCAATTTATTGGATTCATTAAAGGATCATCATTTTCTTTTATATCTATAAATTTTGATAGATTACAACTAATTATTGCTGCTTGAAAATCCATTGGCCAACGAGATGGAAGTGGTCAATATTCAGTAGTACGATATATTACTTTATTTGCCATAACAATAGGTGTAGGACCTGTAGCAAATTTTCCATAAAATAATATCACACCATTATCATTTCCATTATACATCCATGTTGTACCATTATCATTACTTCGATGAATTATTACACTTCCATTTATATCATTATCTATACCAATTGCATAAATCATATTATTATATACGGTTAATGTTGTCCAATAACTATGTTTTATATATGATAGCAAAGACCATGATTGACCATTATTATCACTAATATAAATTGAAACATTTGTTGGATTAGATTTACAACCAGGACCAAAAAAATCATGACTAGCAACAAGACGACCAGATGATAGACGAATAATTGATGGTGAACCAAGATAAATTTCTGATGGTTCATTATGATAAGCTACTTCAGTTAAATTTAATGTTGAATCAGGAATTAATATACATTTAATCACATATGGAAATAATAAAAGAAATATAATTAATGATGAAAACATTTTCTTTTCTTTCACTTTTATTGTATTTTATGAAGAAATTTTATAAATCAGACAAATATTTATGCCTTATCTATTTAATCCAATATAATATAACTAAGAACACTTAAAAATCAAATCGATTTAGAAAATGAATGAGAGAGATAATACTCGTATATTTGCTCTTATCTGTTTTATAGAATATTTAATATTATTATATTGATAAGATGTGTTGTACAAAAGATTCTCCTTCGTCTAATATGACATATTATCAAAATCAGATAAATCTATACTGCGTACAATTTTGTTAATAAAAAAAAAAGCAAAATTCTATGCAATGAATTTTCGACGATGCAGAACATGTCACATGGTATTCGATGATGAAAAAATGAAGTTTTTTTTTTATACATCGAGAGACTATCTCAATTTACCATTCTTTATTGAACCTTTCAAACGCGTGGGTGAGAAAGAATTGCATTGATCTCTTGCTTCTGAGCAGTCCTAAAGAGATTTTGAAGGATCTACAATAGTCTAGAATGGGTTGAGAGCCTTTTCGAGAAAAACCGTGAAATTTTATTTAACAGCACCCTGGGAATCTTCGATCGTTACTGAAAGAACAATCTTGATTTGGTGGTATTCTTAAATCTGTCTTCTGACAGTGAGAAAAGTAAGTAGAAAGTGATTCATTTTAGTGGAAATATTCTTTGGATAAAATTTGTCGATGAATGACACAGGATTATCTTCTAGATTTCTATAAAAAAAATACATAGATCATACTAGAAGCATTCGTGAAGGTACTTTCTTTCGTTTTCTATGAACAGATAGAGGGTCTTTCACTGTTTCTTTCTATGCTATTTGATCACTATTCAACTAACATAATGGGTGAGGTACTTTGCCATTTTACTTTATTATTGTTTGATATATTGTATTAAAAACCGAAATATACTACAAGATGTAGCATGAAAAGCTCTACAAGTTAAAAAGAATAATTATGAAAAGTCAATTCACAACGTCAAATTTTGATCATTCATACTTTAGGTCATTGCAGCAATTGAAATAGGTTTTCCTAAAATTTCACTGATCACTTTGGCAATATTATTTGGACTATATGGTTCAGATTCTTCTAATTCAATAATAACCAATGTATTGATTTCACTATCTGGTTTAGTCATATATTTAGCAATAGCACAACCAATATCATTAGTTGCAACATGTGAAACATTTTCCTTTAATGCTTCTTCGAATGTATGAGCTGTAAAAATATATCCCGTTTTTGATTCTATTTCGTTTATGTTTGTCAAGTAATCAAAGTGTTTGCATTTTTCTTATTACTAAGAATATTGCTGATAGATTTTTTCTTGTTTGACATTATCATCAATACTTTCTTCTATACATGTCTATAAGAGATAATGCTAAAATTAATAGAAAGTATATATTATTAAACAACAAGTTAATATTTAAATAACGTGAATTCCAAAAAAAAAATTTAATTAATTCTAATTATAGCAAGTCCAACTGTAGTTTGTTGATGAATAGAATTTGTTTTCCATAAATTTTTAACATGAGGAGATATTAATGCTAAAACAACACTAACACTAGTTGTTAGAAAGCTAAACATAACCCATTGAATTTGTGGAAACCACCATGGTAAATGACCTGTAAAAGCATTAAATAAAATTGCTATTACTGTAGGAATAGAAACAGTTAATAATAATCCAAGAAGAACACAAATTCGAAAAAGTACAATTAAATCACGTCGTGCACTAATTCGTTGAATATGTGTCATTTTTTGAATTAAATTATTATTTTGTTTTCGCATTTTTCTTAATGTATACATATAACATCCAATAATTGCACATATAGGTATTATATCAGCTAATCCACCATTAACTGCCATACTTCGGAAATTTGTATAATCAATATCACAATAATAATTATCAGTTAAATATATAAAATCTCCAATTGAAAGAGCAGGAATCATAACTAAAAAAGAAATAATCCATTGAATAATAATCAAAATTTTATATAGTTGAAAAGATTGAAGTGATCGTTGAAAATAAAAAACAATTCGACATAAACGATAAACAGCTTGAAGACTATTCGAATAATATATTGTACAAACTGATGCCCATAAAAAGTAAGTACGAATTTGACAAGATAATCCATCATTTAATGATATCAATGAATATAAATGTCTGGGTAATACATGAATATATTGTTCAAGAAATATTATAGATGAAAAAAGTAATGCTAAATACGTATTAGCTGTTAGAAGAAGTGCTACTCGATTTGGAGATTTTTTAGTTTTTATTATATGATAAATAATAAAGCAAAATATTGGTGTTGAAATAAAAATATTTATTGAAGAAAAAATGATTACTAAAGAATCCATAATAATATTCGCTATTTGTTGTGTTGATGAAGTCATTTTCAATGTAAAGAAAATGATATTTAATTTGCAATTATTTATATTCTATCAAAATAATTAGGTTTACTTTATTTATAAATAAAATTAATAAGGTAGATAAAAAAGGCTCATATTAGTGAATGTTTAAGTAGCTCTGATATTAGACAGAAAAATAATACTTATATTCTTTTGACTTTGATAATTCTCAATTATATTTTAAATATGCAACGATTGCTTAGATTGAAAAGCCTTTCAGGCAGATAAGTAATGTAGAAGTCGATACGCCTACGCATACATCTTATAATGTTGAAAAAAAATTTCTTTCAAGAAAAACAATTTAAAACCATTAATCATCGCTGATTCATTTTTTTTAGAAAAAATCCTTTTTTAATGCGTTTAAATATGTGACTTTTATAGATAAAAATGATTTTTTTTAATTACTTGTCTGATTTATAAATTATCTTCTTACTTCCTTGTAACTATTTCTCTTTTTCAAACATAAAACATTGCAGATAATTTCATCCATTTGATATCATAAAATCCAAGTAAATATTGAAATATGAATAGTTTGATAGCAGTTTTTCAAAATGTAACAAATAATCTAAAATGACATCAACTATATTTGAAAATATCTTCACTTGAAAACTGAACTAAAGTTTGAATTTGTTATAGAGCTATTACTGCACAACTTGACATGCATTTTACTTATTTAAATTGTTTGTTAATTCATATAACAAGAAGAATAATCTACTTAGTTTTTTTTCTATCATAAACGTTGTTTATATATGAAAAGGCTATTTCGAATGGTTAAGTATTCATTCAACAAATATTACAGAGGAGAAAATATTGTTCTTTCGACTTATTTGACATCAGTGATTTTCAATTGGAGTAGCATATCGAAATCAAAGATTATGAAGAGTAACAAGTCATTAGTAATCGTTATTTCAGTTAGGAATATATGCAAAGAATTGTTGATTTTGCTCAACCATTTGCCGATTTCGCAACCAATGCAACTAAAGCGATTCCAAACATATATATTACAAGTAACGGAAATCGCTACTTGACAGTTTTTGATCTGCTTGTGATAACAATTTACTAGTGCACGTTATTAATATGCAACAATAGGCTTTATCTCAAGTAAAAGTAGAAAATATAAAGGATTTTGCAACAAGTCACCATTATGTTTTCAACTTCAAGGAATGTACTAGTATTTTTTCTAGAAAGGTGACAAAATTCATTTCTCACGGGAAAGCTATTCATAAATCTATAACTGAAAAGACTGTTGAGGACTTTGTTGTTAAAAAAAACCAAACAAATACCAATTATTGGATTTTTAATTATGAAATTGGCTCGACTCGTGTATAATACATCAATAAAATCTTTGAATGATATAACCAACTTCTATACAATGATGCCTGCCATTGGCGCATCTACCCAACAATTTAGTTCTATTTTTATTTGTCCTTATGAAATTACGAATTGATTTCCAATTATAAAAAACAATATTTTCAACATGAAATATGGTAACAAGCTGCCATACATCTGGAATATTAAATAAATCCTTGATAGAATAGCGGATTCAAGAAGTTCAAGATAAAGTGATAAAAGCACAGTCGTGTAAATTATTTACTTGTGACTACATTCTGAAACAATTTCCAAATTTCTCGAGCGTGTTAGTGTTGATTTAAAAAAATATATGCAAGGAAGATTAAGTACTACATACAGGATAAATCTTGATCTTTTATTTTTTCTATATTAACATTATTTTCGTAGGCATTATGTCGAGCAATTGATAAATCGACACAGATCGTATCTTTTAAAGTGGTTGTTTTTTTTTGTTGAAAAGACATAATGGAATGTAGAAAGATGCAATGTAACATATGTGTCTCTTGATTTTTTTCTGATCTTCTCTGCCTTATTTCTCTCTTTATTCTTGTCTGCCTTCTATCGATATACCTCTTCGATTTTTATAAATACTCTATATAAGCATATACAAATAGGTGTCATAATGATATTAGATTGAAATAAAATTTCATTAACATCTATTAGTATGTAAGTATTTCCGAGTGAAACATCACCAAGTATAATTTAAAAAAACAACATATAGTTGTGCGTAAATTTCATAAACTAATACAACAAACTATCTTTGTGTTGAAAGAAGAAAGAAAAAGATAAAATATTATATATCCTATGTTACATCTTCTGGTAAATATCAAAAGTATTCTCTATAATCTCTTTGATAGTTTATATTGAAGATAAAGAAGACATTGAAAATGTTATTTTTTTTAAAACTTCATACATAGAATGTACAAAAAACTTAGGCAAGTATAAGCTATTTACATGCATGATTTATTATATCTATTTAGTTTTATTTAATTTTTAACATAGTTTCTTGATTTTTGCCATTCCTTTATTTTGTGTTGTTCTTGACATATCGAAAGCAATGGGGGTATCGTCATCAAATACGACAACTGGTAAGTTAATACGATCTTATAAAAATTTAGTTGAATGATTACAAAATGGCTTATGAGAAAACTATGAAATTTTCGAGTTAGATAGGTCTTGATGAGTAGAGCAAACCATTTCATAGATTCAAAATTCCTGAATGCTTTCTTTTAGGAGAAGCTGAGACCACAAGGGCTAAAAATTGGCACCGTTATTGCCACGTCTTCTTTCTCACTTGTAATACGTTCGATAGAACTGAAATGATTTTTACAATATTGAGAGTTTCTTTAAAAGTTCATATTTCTGTATTTTTTCTATTTATAGCATTCGATAGTTCTACTATGGCTAAGATTGATAAATATATTAGTGTAGAAATGGAAAAAGAGAAGATTCCAGGTATTTCACTTGCTATAATTCAAGGCGGTCGGATCATCTATGCTAAAGGTTATGGTTATGCTAATATTGAACATGCAGTACCTGTCAAACCTGAAACTATTTTTCAATCTGGTTCTATCGGTAAACAATTTACATCAATGGCTGTAATGATGTTGATTGAACGTGGAAAAATTGAATTAGACAGTACAATTGATAAATATTTCGAAGATGTACCAAATGAATGGAAGAATATCACTGTTCGGCATCTCTTAACACATACTTCAGGAATGACGGAATATCCTAGTGATTTTAATTATCGTGCTGATTATACTGAAGATGAAATGTACGAATTGATTAAAACTATTCCATTGGCTTTTCAACCAGGAGAACAATGGTCTTACAGTAATCTTGGTTATGTTATGTTAGGAATTTTGATTCGTCGAGTAACAAATCAATTTTATGGAGATTTTCTTAAACAGTATATTTTCAATCCTCTGGGTATGACCACAGCACGAGTGATCAGTGAAACAGATATTATTTTAAATCGTGCTGCAGGATACATGCTGGTCGATAATGAAGTGAAAAATCAAGTATGGGTTTCACCTTCATTGAATACGTTTGCTGATGGTGCTTTGTATCTTAATATTTATGATATGGCTAAATGGGATGCGGCACTTTATACCGATAAGCTACTCAATCATCAAATAAGTTTCGATGAAATGTGGAGTCCAGTTAAATTGAATAATAATAAAACATTTTCATATGGTTTCGGTTGGGCATTATCAGAAACAATGAATGGAATGCGTATTGTTAAACATGGTGGTGCATGGCAAGGTTTTCGATCAATGATTATTCGAATTTTAGATGCACAAGTAACAGTCGTTCTTCTTTCTAATTTTGATCAGACAGATGTGGAGAAACTTCCTTCACACGTATTAGAAATTTATAATCCAAAATTGGCTATTAAACCGGACGAAGATAAGATCTAATGAATTAAAATAAAAAAAATACATAAAGTTTATTTTTATTTAAATAGTTGAACTTTCATATGTAGAATATTACATTTTGATTGATTTGTTAAAAATCCAGGATGAAGGTATGTAAAGTTACCACAATACTACTAAAATAATTAGTTTTTAGAATCGTATTTTAGATATTATACTTCGAATCTATCCGTGAATCAAATATCTGCTATATAAATTGAGATACGTAGTTTTATAGAGATCGTCAAGATGTACTATGTAGACTGGAATTTGAAGTGAGTTAAGACATTAGAAGTGGCTCATTGATTCAGAGAGATTATAAGCTCATGAACGTCTTAAAGGACCAATATGCATATTTCTTCGAAATCTCATTCAATCACTCTAAAATCTCACTCATAGAGAAAGTATCGGAGGTATTTCTACTAATCGTCTCGGATTCGAAAGAATATGCTTTGATTCTGACTACCACAAATTGTAGCCCATATGAAATTGTACCTGTTCTAAAATTTTCAACTTTTAGCATCTTCTTAATAACGAGATATAAAAGCATTACGTTACCTTCATCATCATGATACTTTAAACATGGACAGACACAGTTTTGATAAATGATTATTTTCGTACAAAGTAAAAGATAATATCAAATCAAGCCAAATATATTAGAAATAACTTCATATAACAGTAATTTCAATAGGATCTTTATGATGAATAGCATTACTATATTCTGAGTCTTTCGAAAAAAAATCTATGTTTGCGATCATATTATAGAAGAAGAAATGTGGAATGACAAAATAGAATTCTACTAGGAGACCGTTTTTGTCACCTAACATAAGTATCAATTCGACGTGTATACCAAAATGTTTTATATGAGTCAAAAATTGGTTTAATGTCACATTTAACATTTGTCGATGCGAATCGCTTGAAGAAAAATGTTTTTTACAATTTTTATTTCTGACCTCTTGAGCGAATTGTTAAAGCAATAGGTATCATAACAATTGTGTCTTTCCGTAGTACAACAACTGATATTTTGAAATACATTTAAATCTATCGAAACTCTTTAATGAGCTAAAAATTTAAGAACAACGAGAAAAGGTAACATTATCACTCTATCATAATACTCAAAGCAATATTATCAACGATAGTCATTCCAGCTGTTCTTTTCAAACTTATTTTTATCAGCAATGTAAATATCGCCTCTCTTCTTTGAAATTTATTCACTGTATAATTGATGACTTCCAAAATTTAGTTTCTTTTCAATGATCATGGTGTTACCATTTATTGTTACATCGAAACGGTATCATTGAATGCGAGGATTGAACATATCAGAAATGTAGAAATGATAAAAAAATTCTTTCAAATTTAAACTCAGATGCATTTCTTATAGAATCGATTCAAAACCCGGTAAAAATGGTTTATTATGAAACCTTGTAGATTGTAAAAACCTCATAAAGAAATATCTGTAACATCATATTATCCATTCAAAATTGTTTGTCTGTCATGCGATGATTAGTAACCTTGAGAGTAAATCATACCAAATACAATTGGAAAATGTATTTTGACGTGTTACTATAGTAGTGACATCGATGAGAATTGATTTCTATATTTAAAGATTGTTTTCTTCAAAAAAAAAACATCAGTAATATTTTCGACGCACATACTCTTTCGTGTTATCTTCTTCACAATGTATGATATTACAATAATCTTGAATGACAACAATCTAGAAAGAATAAAAGCAAGGATATCGACTTATGCAGATACCTAATACACTTTATTTTTCTGTTAGAGAGAAATTAGTGTCTAATTCATGTTTACTATATTGATTATAATATGAGATGGTTAATTAATAGTAATAAATAATATAATATTAAAATAGAAAAAGTATGAACTTAATCGAAATAATTGAGACTAATCAAAATTATAGTACTTGTTAGTCCATCAATGCCACTATCTATAAATATTGATATGCTAGTAGAAATTTTCATTTTTTTTGAAAATTAGAAAATCAAAATTTCAATAAATAATAATGGATTTCGGATAATCACCATTTTTTATATGAAATCATAAATAGAAAAAGAAGAAGAATGAATCTAATATGATGTATTTTTATCATTTAATTCTATCATATCAGAATAATTCTAACTAATGAGAAATATGAAAGAATATAATCATTATGATCTATTATTTAGAATAGATTTATTTGAACCGTTAACTATTCATTATTGCTATTAGTCAAATAATCATGAATAGTATCTCACTAATACATTTTAACAATCTGTATATATCAATAGATGTTCAATTTGAAAGACTAAAATTATTTATTAATTTATGAGATAAAATATAGTTATATTTTCTCAAAGTTAGAAAAAATCCTATATATATTTATGTAATAAAAATCATAGAAAAATAAGCTAATTCGTTATTTTCTATTTACATCAAATATAATCCAAATTGTTACTAATATTGACATTATTATATAATAAACACTGATACTAATTTTGCCCATTATGTTCAATAATTCGAATAAATAATATTTGCTTGAGTAGGATTGATTAAAATCATTGGATATAGTAATTATTAATTCAAATTATACACCTTTATTTATGTTAAACATATGCGTGACGGGTTATACCCATCACATCCATCATCGTCTTTCTTTTCTCTCTTCTTTTTCCTTTTTCTGGTCTGTTCATTTTCTCTTTGCGGGCATTCGGTCAAACAAATTCATCGTGAGTGGTTGCTTCCTCACAGTACGATTCTTTTTTTAACTTAATTTATAAGAAAAATCATCCACTCTCAATGATTCGCCTTCATTATACGTCTATACAACGCGTTTGATTAAGACAAAATGAGAAAAGCAAGAAAAAAAAATGCACAAATACAATTGTGAGGCATTGGGTCAACGATCGATAATGTTTGGCTATATAGCCGTTTACTTTTAATCATTCTTATTGAAGGATAAATCTTATCATCAAAATGGAAATCTCTAAACAATCTGACAATAATTCATTGATTGAAGAAAATAAAACAAAACGTTATGTTTGGGTAGCATTAATATCTAATGATGAATATTTACCTGGTGTATTAGCATTATCACGATCATTAAAACGATCAAAAACAATTTATCCATTAATTATTATGGTTGTTAAAAACGATGTATCTGAAGATGTTATACAACAAATAAAAAATGAAGGATGTCATATAAAATATATTGATAATTTAATACCAAAACAAGATACATCATCATTAGCTATTACACGTTTTATACATGCATGGCCAAAACTACGAGCATTTCAATTAACAGATATTGCTGATAAATGTGTTTTTCTTGATTCTGATATAATTGTTTTACAAAATATAGATGAATTATTTCATTTAGAAGATGATCCATATTTTGCTGCTGTTCAAGCATGTATTTGTAATCCAGTTAAAAATTCAACTTATCCGAAATTTTGGAAACCATCTAATTGTCCATATACATATGATCAAAAAAATTCAAATGATTTATTAAATATTGATGAACGAAGTCGTACACTTAATTCAGGATTATTTTTGTATCATCCAGATGAAAAAGTTTTTCAAGATATGTTAGTATGTTTAAATACATGGGATTTAGATGAATTTAAATTTGCTGATCAAGATTTTTTAAGTAAATTTTTTAAAAATAAATGGAAATGTTTACCATCAATATATAATTCATTAAAAGTATTACCTGTTACACATCCAAATCTTTGGGATTTATCAAAAATAAAAGTTATTCATTATATACAATCAAAACCATGGAATAAAGAAGATAAAGGAAATGAACCTTATGAAAATATTAATAAATTATGGTGGGATGCATATGAATTCAAATCAAATTGACTCTCTCTCTCTCTTGATTTTTTTTATTAATTTAATAGCTTATGTAAAATTAATAAATTTCATTCTAATCATATTATCCATCGATAGAGATTGATGTATATATATATTCTTCTGGCAGCAATTTTTTTTTTATAAAGTTACTGATTTGTTATTTGCTCATTAAAATAAGAAAATGATTTATTACTACCGAGGAATACCTGTAAACCGCCTGTACACGTAACGGTAGACTGTGGTGAGCAAATTTAACATACTCAATTCGTCAAAACCACTATGACCATCTTGTAGAACGAGGATAATAACGCGCGGAAATACATTTCTTTTTTTTTAAAATATATATTATATTTTAGAAGAAAGATGCTAGATCCCCAAGTAAATCTAAAAAAGTCTTCGATAGGCACGGCGACTGCTCGAGAATCATTTCGATCTCCTCGATCTTGAATAATCTATCAGTCAATTTTCTACTAGTATTCGAATTTCAGTTGGTGTGAAAATATTTTGAACGAATTAAAGAATCGCATCTTGTTTTCGGTCATTCAGCTTTCTTTCGAACACTCCGATTCTATGGAAATAGCGAGCATTGGCGAAAAGAAACACATCTGAGGCCATTATTCGACCACTCGACTTTTTTTGTGTAATAGAACCTTACAAAAATTCTCAAAGATCAGCGATAAAGATGCATTGAGGAAAATCGCTAATACTTAGATATGATCGATGATGATCTCAAAGTCAAACTTTCATTTTATTGTCTCATAAATTCTAAGCTATATGAGAAAAAAATCTAATTAAATCTGTTGAAAATCTTTTAAATTCTTTACATAACTGTCTTAAAATTCGCTTCCATATGAAATATCAATAGCTTGAAAGTCGATTAATATTTGCTATTATCAATTATCAATCGATCCAAACAAAGATAGTATTATACGATTTACAGGATACTAATGTTTGCTAGTGAGTTCTATTATTATTAATCCTAGGCAGATATATATTAATTAATTTTAATTTTTCTTGTCATCAATCAGTTCGTATCATCATTGTATGGAAATCTATTCTTTATTTCTCTTTCTCGGTTTAATTTCGCAATATTTTATTAATATTAAATTATAAAATGTTGAATTGAAAAAAAATATTCGAGAAAACAATGAAAGAAGTTATAATCAAGATAAATAAGAGTCGATATATTGATAAAATATATTTCTGAAGTGTTCTTCTCCTATTCTGAATATACATTCGATAGGTATCGACGACTCGACATATAGTCTTGCATATGCTGAAATTTTTTCGTTCTGACTTTTTTCCCGAGTCCTCGAAGAGCGTTTCAGTGGGTTTTTCCATACCCATCAAAGGTTCAAATTGAGTGTTCGAAGTGACATTTTCCAATGGCTCGTTCCATTTCAATAGATATATACTCATCGAAAAGTCTCACTCCGAGCAATCGCTTTGAACGTTCGATGAACATCGAAATACCCATCGACAGTTAGGTTGGGTGTATTACCTTGAATGTATCTTACTGTTATTTTATTTGTGTTCATTAGGTAGCTACGACATTTGTTTCTTATTATTACTAAAATTGTCGTTGATAGTATATTTTTTCTTCTTCCTTTTATTGACATTGTCATCAATGATTTCTTCTACATATTTATGAGAGTAAATACTAATATGGATAGAAGGTACATTTTATTAAACAACAAGTAAATATTTATATAACATGAATTCAAAAAATAAGAATGAAAATTTAATTAATTCTAATAATAGCAAGTCCACCCGTAGTATGTTGATGATGATGATGATGAATAGAATTTGTTTTCCATAAATTTTTAACATGAGGAGATATTAATGCTAAAACAATACTAACACTAATTGTTAAAAAACTAAACATAACCCATTGAATTTGTGGAAACCACCATGGTAAATGGCCTGTAAAGGCATTAAATAAAATTGCTATCATTGGAGGAATAGAAACAGTTAATAATAATCCAAGAAGAACACAAATTCGAAAAAGTACAATTAAATCACGTCGTGCACTTATTCGTTGAATATGTGTCATTTTTTGAATTAAATTATTATTTTGTTTTCGCATTTTTCTTAATGTATACATATAACATCCTATAGTTGTACATATAGGTATTATATCAGCTAATCCACCATTCATTGCCATAATTCGAAAATTTGTATAATCGATATCACAATAATAATTATCAGTTAAATATATAAAATCTCCAATTGAAAGAGCAGGAATCATAACTAAAAAAGAAATAATCCATTGAATAATAATCAAAATTTTATATAGTTGAAAAGATTGAAGTGATCGTTGAAAATAAAAAACAATTCGACATAAACGATAGACAGCTTGAAGACTATTCGAATAATATATTGTACCAATTGATGTCCAGAGAAAATAAGAACGGATTGAACAAGACAATCCATTACTCAATGATACTGATGAATATAAATGTTTAGGTAATACATGAATATATTGTTCAAGAAATATTATAGATGAAAAAAGTAATGCTAAATACATATTAGCTGTTAGAAGAAGTGCTACCCGATTTGGAGATTTTTTAGTTTTTATTATATGATAAATAATAAAACAAAATATTGGTGTTGAAATAAAAATATTTATTGAAGAAAAAATGATTACTAAAGAATCCATAATAATATTCGCTATTTGTCGCGTTGATGAAGTCATTTTCAATGTAAAGAAAATAATGTTTAAATTGCGATTATTTATATACTATCAAAGTAATTATATCTTGTTTATTTATAAACAAAATTAATTAGATGGATAAAAAAAGCTTATATTAATGAATGTCTAAGCAGCTTTGATAATATAGAAAATGATAATACTTGATTTCTTTTGACTTTGAAAATTCTCAAGTATATAATTTATATTTTAAATATACAACGATTGTTAAGATATTTTAGATAAAATTGTAAGAAATATCTGAAGAGAATAATAAAAGATTTCTAAAATAGTGATTGATGAATTGACAACTTTAAAGAATGAAATCAGTATCAAAACAATGATTTGTGATGTATATATATATACATATAAATTAATTTCTGTTTCAAATGTGTTATTATTTAGCTAAAAATAGCATAAAAAGCCTTTCAGGAAGATAAGTAATAAAGAAGTCGATATGCCTACGCATATACAGTGCACTCATTTTATGACAGTGAAAAAAAAAACAATTTTAAAAGTATTAATTATCGCTGATTCATTTTTTTAAAGGGATTTAAATGTGTGACTTTAGAGATAAAAATCATTATTTTAAATTATTTGTCTTTCTTTCTCTTAACTATTTTGCTTTTACAAATATATAGAACGTTGCAGATAATTTTGTCCATTTGACATTATAAAATTCATTGAGAAAATCCAGGCAAATATTGTAAAATGAAGAAAAAAAAACAGAATGTGTAAGAATACTTTTCTTATGAAATTTTTGAATACATCTTTTATTACTTCGTATATTTTCACTAGTTTAATGGCAGTTTTTCGTTACAAAAGTCTATGGATAATGAAATAAACGTTGCAAAAACCCAAAGATAATGGAAAATCTACGATGACATCAGCTGTATTTGAAAAACTCTTTACTTGAAAGCTAAACTAAAGTTTGGATTTGGTATTGAGCGATTATTGCACAATTTGCCATGCGTTTTACTTAAATAAATGGTTTGTTAATTCATATAGCAACAAGAATAAGCACCGTTTCTGCTACCTTGCAATAAAGAAGCCCAAGCACGGTTTACTTACAATGGAGGTACTTGTATTGTAACTGAGCTAGACCTGATATTTTAGCATCAAATGAAAGCTCTCACTGCCAAACTAACAAGGTTAAAATGTTAGCGGCCTTTGGCTTATCTAGAGGGAGATATTCAATTTTCACGGTACTTATTATTGAATATATAGGAATCTTAGAATAATTTATATTAATTTTTTTAATGCAATTAACTGAGTATTTCAATAGTAGACTTCGAGAATCTTTCTGAGATTTATTTATAGTATTAAGATTACATTGATTTTAAGTTCTTCCAAAAATTAAATAGTATTCAAAATGAAAACTTATGCGATATATTTAAAAAATGACTTATGCATATAATATTTGAATTGAAGTGCACTGATGCATCACTTGGTGGTCTATTGACCGCTCTTTTGCAATTGATGTTAAGAAATCAGAAAGAAATATATTATCCAAGAATTTTTCTCTTTCACTCTTCGCTATATCTACCAAGTAGCACGCTTTATTCCTTTAAAGTAAAACATGAATTTATTGAACATCGCTAAACATCATCTTGATTTGGCTCAAATCGAATTTCGATACCCAAGGCGAACACAGGAAATCGGATCCTGTCGGATCTATATAATTTCTGTCAGAACCCATATGGTTTTTGTCGGATTCCCATCAGCCGGATTCCGACCCGGATTTTGTCGGGATGCGCCGGAAACAAGATGAAATCCGACCAGATCCGACCGGATTTCATTATGTTTCCGTTATGTTCCGACGAAATCCGGGCCGGAATCCGGCTGATGGGAATCCGACAAAAACCATGTTGGATTCGGTCGGTTTTTCATGAAAGATATCGGATTCCGATGGAATCCGACGCGGATCCGATCGTTTTCGATCGGATCTACAGGTCGGATTGAATGTCCTGGGTATAAAAATTCTGCAATCACTACTGATGAAAATTTATTGCAGAACGATTATTCGAAGTCGTTTAAAGATAGCTACTTCCATGATCTGTACATTTATGATTCTCTCGAATTCGAAGATGAATATGATGAAACAACAGAAGAAGAAGACAACAATGGTAAGACGATTGATGAAGTCAAGAGCGACGATGAAATGGATGATTGCAATGAAAATGAACATTCTGATCTCAGAAATCGTTTTACATTAGATGAAATGGAAAAAATAATCGAATGGGTTGATCAACATCCAAATGCCAGATTTGCAACTCTTTCCCATCGTTTTAAAAAGGTCAAACATAGGAATTATACTACAAGGTTTAAAGAATATATCGAAAATAATGGGACAAGAATAGAAAAATTGAAACAAATTAAAGAGTTTATGTTAAACGAATTTTATCCGCAAAGAACATTTGAAAAAGCAGCCGTTCATGATACTAACGTTGAACTTTATGCCATTCAAAAAGCAAGAGAATTGAATTGGGACACATTCAACGAAAACAAACAGTTTTTCAATACTTTCAAGAAGGGAAACAGAATATTATCAAGAAGATATAGTAAAATTATTAAGCGAACTATATTTAATGGTAAAGTCTGCAGTTTAGATGGTAATTAAATTGCTTTTCAACTTTAAATTCATGTGTCTTACTATACTATACTATACGTTAATATTTTAGATGCCCAAAATTGGATTGAAAGTAAAAGAACTATAATATCAAAGTATACCCTAGTCGAACATCTTGTAAGCAAGATCTGGAAATCTTGGAATTGGTAAGTAAGATCTTGGCAAGATCATGGAAAAGATAATTTGTTTTTTATGAAAAAGCATATCTTGATCATATCTTATATATCTGTACGACAGATCTTGGAAAGATCTGTTCTAAGTTATCAAGATACTGAAAAGATTCAAGAAAAGTTAAGGTAAAATTATCTTGTACCAAGATCTTGAAAATACTAAAGCGACATCAATAATATATAAAAATAATCAAAAATTTCTAATTAATTATTGAAAACCATATATAAATCATATAAAGTTAGAAAACTATGTTAAAAAAATTTTTTTCGTTATCATGTGTATCGACCAATAGAAACAGAGACTGTGAACACAAAGACAGTAGACTGATACAAACGAACTTTTATTCATTAGATTCGATAACATTTTAAAACTTTATTAATCAATCTAATATACGTTCATTGACGATAATTTACTGCCTTTTTTTTCAGATGTTCATCAACTTTGTAATATTTATTTTAGATATCAATAAACAGTCGATCAAACAATTTATCCATCATCATGTTCTCATCTAGTGCTGAAATGTATGACGAAGGTCATTCAAATTTAGAATTAGTAAAGACTCGTCGCTTTTATGTTTTATTTTATTTTTTTTTTGAAAATTTTTATTGTATTTCGTGTTCATATACATGTTTTGTGGTGTGTGGTTTTTTTAAACGTTAGATGTAAAGATATTTGTATGAGTTCTCGCGAGATATTGATTATTATTGTGTAAAGTTTCTTTTTATGTGGTCGAAATAAAGGAGAATATCGTACTAAATACGAAATCTCATGCTCAAGATCTCAATTATAGGTAGCCAAGATCTTAGTAAGGTATACGTAAGATACTGAAGAATCGTACATAAGATCTTCACAATCTGTACCAAAGATCTGAGCAAAGATCTTATGTACAAGATAATCCAAATATCTGTACCTAAATTTCCAAGATCTGTTCACTTATCTGTACCTTGGATCTTGGCCAAGATCTTGCTTGCAAGATGTTCGACTAGGGTACTACTCATCAAATTTTAAACAGTGATCACTGTTCATTTCAACAAGAATATGTCTCATCAAGAGCTCTTTCTTTTACTGGTGAACGAACAACAGAATTAATTGTTAAAAAGAAATATCGCTTGACACACTCTTATAAAGTACAGCCTGGCACATCAGCTGATGGCTGTTTATTAGGTAAATTCTTTCTCATTCTTCAAGAGAAAGGAAGTGAATTCGATAAGAGTGCAAAAAGATTTGATTGTACCATCAAATGTTGTAGTAAGGCCTTCAAAATCAGAAAAAAGTAGTGGTGAAAAACATCACACTTTTTCAAATGAAGTTCTGCGTCCTTTGGTTAGTGATAAATTTCTTCTTCTCCTTGATTCTTGGAAAATTCAAGCTGATCTAACAAAATTTATTCTTTACTTCGCTTATGGTGATTTATTCATGAAAAAATCGAGCATTATGTTCATATCAATCAAACAGAAATGACTATAAGTAATCGTCAATATTTTATCAACATTCATTCTATTATTCACAATCAATTATCAGCTCCACAATTTAAAAATCTCATTAGGAATGGATTTATATAAGCTCGAATAACAAATGAAAGAATTGGACAAATTGAAAAACCAAAAGATGTTTGCTTCAAATTTTGTAATCTGCATTGTTCAATTAACAATTATACTGAACGAACACTATTAGAATGTGTTTAGTGTGCAGAAAACTCTTTGTTACTATCATTTGATTGAAGGTCTACATCTACACCTATAGTATATTTAATAAAATAATATATTGTGATCCATCGCTTTCAGTTGAAATAAAAACGAAACTATTGATGATTTTCATAAATCCTAGCTGATGTTTTATCTATAGTGATACTATTTAATTTTTGGAAGAGCTTAAAACCAATGTAATCTTAATACTATAGATAAATCTCAGAAAGATTCTCGAAGCCTACTATTGAAATACTCAGTTAATTGCACAAAAGTAATTTATATAAATTATTCTAAGATTCTTATATATTCAATAATAAGTACCGTAAAAATTGAATATTTCCCTCTAGATAAGTCAAGGACCGCTAATATTTTAACCCTGTTAGTTTGGCAGTGAGAGCTTTTATTTGATGCTAAAATATAAGGTCTAGCTCAGTTACAATACAAGTATCTCCATTGTGTTAGTAAAAGTGCTTCATTAAGAAACCTTGTAGATTGTCAAAATAAAAAACTCATCAAGAAATATTTGTAACATCACATTGTCATTCAAAATTATTTGATCCTATATACAATGAATGTATCTTTGAAAGTGAATCATAGCAAATACATCCAGCACATGTCTTTTGGTATGTTACTACAGTAGTGACATCGATGAGAGATAATTTCTATATGATTTTCGAATTTCAAAGATCGCTTTTCTCAAAAAGAAACACCAATAATATTTTTAATGCACATACTCTTTCGTGTTATCTCCTTCACAATGTATGATGTTTACATTGTTCTTGATTGATGAAGAAAATAAAACAACTAGATAATATAAATTTCTAATTGTCGTTCTTTTTCATGATAATCTTTCCCAAAATTTTCTCAAAAGCTTCCTACAATTACAAAATCAACTACGAATTAGTCAATGACTCTCCTTCAATATATATATATATATATATATTCTGATTCGTCGTTTCATTACTTTACAATGACCTCAAATGACAATAATCTAGAAAGATTGAAAGCAAGGATATCGATTTATGCAGACATCTAATATTACAGGTATATAGATACAAAGAAAAGAACAATACAAGCATATGAATATAAATTTTTTTTCTTTTTCTATCGCACGAACGAATGTAAATCATGTGCTTATTATACAAACCTTTTTTAAGTCAAGAATACAATCAATATTAAGAATGATCATATTTAAAATCCATAAAAATTTGATTCTATCATTTGTATTAATCATCTAATGTCAGATAGATGAACTGCTTTGGTTCATTACATAATAGAATGAAATAGAAATATAGTATACTATAGCTGAATTACTTATCATACTTAAATATATGTTTTTAATAAAAAGAAAAAATACATTAATTTTCTACAGAAAGAAATTAACGTCTAATCAATATTTTATAAGTTGATAATAATATGGGGTAGTTAATTTGTAGATAATTAATTAGTGTTAATAAATGGTAAGACCGAGGGCGTAGCTTACCACATGCCGCCCTCTCTATTTACGTACCTGGGTATGACACTAAGATAGAAAGAATATGGACTTAATCGAAGTAATTGAGATCAAGCAAGATGAGAACACTTATTAATTCACCAATGATACTATCAATAAATAAAAACGATAATAATGTGTGACATTATGAAAATGACTGTTACTATTTAATATTAACTTATTATGTTTGTATCAAACAATCGAAATTCTCTGTAATGTAAATATATTTCGGATAATCAGCATTTTTTACATAAAATTATGAATGGAAAAGGAAAAAAAAACGCATCTAATGCAATGTATTTTTATCATTTAACACAATCATATCAGAATAACTGTAATTAATGAGAAAGAGCTTTACGTAGGAAAAAATTTTGCTATTATTGACAAATTCAAATTAATAAAATAACATAAAAAGTTATTCTTGATCATTATTATCTATTACCTACAAATAGATTTACTTGATCATAACATTTTATTTATTCAATATCTACTTGTCGATACTTGATTCGTTGCTATCGATCATTATCATTAGTAAAATCAACATAAATAGTATCTCACTAATACAAGTTAACAATCTGCATATTCCAAAAGATGTTTAACTTGAAAGACAAAACTTCATTATTTTTCTTTTTGTATAGGTAATTATTAACTGTTTATATAAAATATAATCCAAATTGTGACTAATATTGACATTATTATATAATAAACATTGATACTAGTTTTGCCCATTATGATCAATAATTCGAATGAATAATATTTGTTTGAGTAGGATTGATTAGAATCATTGAAACGATTAATATACCTTTATTTGTACTAAACATACGATTTTTCTTTAACTTAATTTGTATAAAAAATTATCCCCTATCGATGATTCATCTTCATTATACATTTATACAACGTGTTTGATTAAAACAAAATGAGAAAAGCAAAAAAAAACATACACAAATACAATTGTAAGGTATTGAGTCAACGATCGATAATGTTTGGCTATATAATCATTTATTTTTAATCATTCTCATTGAAGGATAAATATTATTTATCAAACTAACGATTAACATCAATTTGACGAATTTTTAAAATCTTATTATCAATATGGAAAACTCTAAACAATCTGATAATAATTCTATAACTGAAGAAAATAAAAGTAAACGTTATGTTTGGGTAGCATTAATATCTAATGATGAATATTTACCTGGTGTATTAGCATTATCACGATCATTAAAGCGATCAAAAACAATTTATCCATTAATTATTATGGTTGTTAAAAATGATGTATCTGAAGATGCTATACAACAGATAAAAAATGAAGGATGTCATATAAGATATATTGATGATTTAATACCAAGCCAAGATACATCATCATTAGCTTTTGCACGTTTTATACATGCATGGCCAAAATTACGAGCATTTCAATTAACAGATATTGCTGATAAATGTGTTTTTCTTGATTCTGACATGATCGTTTTACAAAATATAGATGAATTATTTCATTTAGAAGATGATCCATATTTTGCAGCTGTTCAAGCATGTATTTGTAATCCAGTTAAAAATCCAACTTATCCGGAATTTTGGAAACCATCTAATTGTCCATATACATATGATCAAAAAAATTCAAATGATTTATTAAATATTGATGAACGAAGTCGTACACTTAATTCAGGATTATTTTTATATCATCCAGATGAAAAAGTTTTTCAAGATATGTTAATATGTTTAAATACATGGGATTTAGATGAATTTAAATTTGCTGATCAAGATTTTTTAAGTAAATTTTTTAAAAATAAATGGAGATGTTTACCATCAATATATAATTCATTAAAAGTATTATCTAATACACATCCAAATCTTTGGGATTTATCAAAAATAAAAATTATTCATTATATACATTCAAAACCATGGAATAAAGAAGATAAAGGAAATGAACCTTATGAAAATATTAATAAATTATGGTGGGATGCATATGAATTTATATAAAATTGACTCTCTTGCTCTCTCGGTTTTTTTTATTAATTGAATATTTTATTGAAAATTAATAAATTTCATTCCAATTATATTATCCATCGATAGATATATATTCTTCTAACAGCATCATTTCAACGAATAATAAAACATCATAATAATATGATTGAATCTTTAGTAAAATTCAATTTAATATGACAAGTAACTATTATACAAAAAATATTTTTTGATATACATTATGTGTCGAAATCTGAATCGGTATTTTCACATTATGTAATTATTCTTTTAGATCCATTTGCACATTCATAAATCTATACAAATACAGAGAATTTTCAACATACTTTTTGTTTGAAAATACTATATTAGTAATAAATTTCCAATTTTATGATGTACATTGTTCAAAATTAGTCAAATCATTTATTTTTCTTATTTTTAAATAGTGTAACAGATGTTTCTTATCTACGTACTTTTTACAATGTAATAGCAGAATTCTGTACAAAGATTCGACAATTTATTCAACTCAAAAATATATTAATTAAAAAAGAAAAAAACATGAAATGTATAGAATCTTGTTGTTCTCGAAATGTTCAGCCAAAATATCGAATCGTACTTGCAAAATCAGTGTTTCTGAACACCTGCTTAAATAGTCAGCATTTGTTGTTGAAAAATCATTTCTTCGTTTTGCGAACAATTAATAATGGTTCATATGTTCGGATGAGACTTACTCATTCGTTTGTTAAGACAATAATGAGAGTTACTCATTTTCTACTTTATTGTTGGCGCACACACCAATCCACAATGAACTTATAAGAGAAACAATAATCAAGAACGAAGATACACAAAAAAAAACTTGCGATACCAAACTATTTTTAGTTCCATCCCATGTTAGTTTTTTTAGCAGCTATGTCACAGTTTAACCGCAATTGAACACATGGAGTACAATACTACGAAGCTATTACCGAAATTTCTTGGAAGCTTGATATGTCTCTGTTAGGATTTCGAAGTATTATGCGAAATCCTTGCACAAATTTAGCACGAAAATCCGGCAAGATTTATAAATCGTTTTAAATGACGAAATTCCTTTTAGCATAAGAAAGAGTTTCGTATCACAAGATTTTTTGTTCTTTAAGACGATTTTTTGTTCTTTAAGACGATTTTTCCAGATCAATTCTCTACTAATCATCTAAAGCTATATCCAAGACGAGAAAATAAAGGGTAAAAAAGCTTGGATAGAATCTTCTGTTGTAAATAACAGATTAAATATACCGAAATGACTATTCAGTGTTTGACAACTTTGTAAAATATCTCATATTAACTGGTAAAAAAGTCATTGCAAAAATCAAAACTAACGAATGAATTATAGATAATAAATCTTTTAGTAATATCCACATATTTTAATAATATTAAAACGTATAATGAGACAATTTTTTTTTCGAAAATTTCCTACAAATGTAGATACTTCAACTGATCCAAATAGCTTCCATTGAGTAGCATCCACTTGATTCAATGAATCTCAAAGCAAGTCGTTTCTCTTTAAATGATTATTAATCACGCAATAGACTAGAATTGACAATGTGTGAACCAATGAAAATTTGTAAATATACAGAAAGAAAAAAATTTTTTGATACAATATTTAATACCCATTAAAATTAGAAATAGAGATTGCAATAGAATGAAAGAAATTTTCATTAGTTAAAAATGAGTCAAAATGATAGATGATATACTTTATCCACTATAATTAATCATATTCATACACATACAAATATTTGTTTTATAAAGTTTTTTCCGTCATGTATGAAAATTCGTATATTTCATTCTCACATCTTTATTCTTGGTTAGATATATGTATATGAGAGAAATTTCAGTCTTTTGCATCTAGAAACATACAAAAATGTCATTGAAAATCTATAATCAAAAATTGGGCATAGACCGAGCACCACAAACTGGGTATATCGTGAAGGTTGAAAAATATAACAGAGACAGTTTGTAGCTATACATGAGTGATGAATTCAGTCATATCATAAGTATACTTGTAGTGTGAATAAACTAAGATAGATTCGTTACAAACTATTCATGCTTATATTTTTTATCTTGTAACAGCGTATACAATATAAATGTAATATGTACACGTATTATAAAAGCAAGAACTAGTACATGTAACTATTTTAGTATTTTTTGATGATAAATCTTTCAATGAATAATTATTCGATTAAAATCAATAAATTCAATTTATATGACTGAAAGTAAAAAAGAATAAAAAGAAGTATTTGGTGAAAACCTACACCATTTTAATACTTAGGCTTTTTTTAGCTACACGATGATATGTGCATTGTTTCATTTCCTATGTAGAATGAAATAAAAATTTTATTATGGAGTCGCCAAATATTTTGTTTTTTTGGTTAGATACTTGAATAGAAACCCATATTGACTGACTCATTTTTTTGTTGTTGTTTATGATATAATAATGTGCGCATTAATCTTTTGCTCCTGTAGAATGATATTATATTTCAACATGGCTACCGAATTATTTGTTTCTAACTAAAGAAAAGGAGGAAAGAAAAAAGAACGGAAGAAATATTTGAAGCGAAGCCGTATTTGTAGATTCATATTGTTGTTCTTGTTCGTTGTACGACAATGTGCACATTTATTCTTTGCTCTCGTAGAATAATATACCGTTTCTTTATAACTATCAAAATCTTTTTCTTCTCAATAGGATAAAAGGCTTATATAAAAAAAAACTAAATTCATAACATTTCTTTTTCAACACATTAGATACGACATTATCTATCAATAATCTAGGATAAATAAACAATAACAAAGCCCATAATTACAATAAAATGGAAGCTGATGCAAGCAATAAAACTGAAAACATTCAAAGTTCCAGTAAGTCATATTCTATATTGATTATTTTATTAAATGCTGCTTATAGGTGTCATCATTGATGTCTCTGATCATGCTTCGTCATCATCGAATAATGATAATCGTTTAGAACAATCAAATGACAATGACTATAAGACCTCCGTTGATGAAGCAATAAGTCAGTTTATTAGATTCGAAAATAATTCACTCAGTTTTCTTTTTATCCTAACTAGTTGCCGTTGTCAACCAAGTAAATTGGACTAAGGAAAAGATTAATGGATTGAATAGAGATGCAGCTTCATCAAACTTGCCTACATCCAATCAAGAATCTATTTCTAATATCAGTAGTATGATCCTAGAACAAACTCCTATGAATATTACTGATGACCCTCAGCCAAACATATCATCACCACCACGTATGATAATAATATTGTTTGTACTTACATCATTTTTACTATTCTACTGAAATCATTCAGAATCTCAAGTATATGCCATAACTACAGATAATAGTTCGCAGCAATTACAGAAAAAAAAACATATTATGATTAGTTATAATCATGCTACAGCATCGATTGTTTGCAAAAAAATTTATGATCGTCTTAAGGTAAAACGATAACAAATGTGTGAGAAAAAAAAAGTATCCTATTATAAAAATATATATTTTGATTTAATTGAATAGGAAAGAAATTATAATGTATGGTTTGATATAATAGATCTGCATGGTAGTGTATTTGATGCTATGGGTGATGCAGTCGATAATTCTTATGTACTTCTTCTATGTATGAATGAAAGATATTCTAAGAGTGCTTTTTGTAGAAGAGGTAAAATGAAGATATTTGTTAATTTTAATATACTAATAATAGAGTTTATATCTTAGAAGCTAAATATGCAGCTGAATGTAATATTCCTGTAATTCCATGTATGATGGAAGAAACATTCCGTCCACGTAGTGGTCTCGGGATTATCAAAGGTGATTTGAAACATATTGAATTCTTCGACGAAGATAAATTCGAAGAAAAATTTGAAGAATTAATCAATGAAATTAATGCTATTGAAAGAGGATTAGGCATGAGATCTGGTAAATTAAACTTTAATGAAAAATCTTTATATAATTTTGTTTAATTGTATTAGATGTGGGACCTGTTAATAGTAACAATTTCCGTGAATATTTCAATGCTTTTATAACTGAGCACGTCGCATCAATAGAAAATTCTAATCTTCGTCGAGAAAATCTTGATGAAAGAGATTTTGGTAAAATACTTTTTAAACTTTTTCAAAGACTTTCTCCGGAAACTTTACAATCATTTCAAAATGAACAATCTAATGATATTAATAATAGACAAAATCAAGAAAGAGATAATAATCGTCTTATTCAATATCTTTTGGAACAAAATAAAAATTTGGAAGAATCTGCTCGAATTGAACAAGAAAATTATGCTCGTCATCAACAACAACTTCTAAAATATGATGAACGATTAGCAGCATTTGTTCGATTTCAAGAACAACAAGAACAAAACAAAGCACGTGATACACAACATTATCATAATCAAAGAGAACATTTGACATCACTTTTTCGGGATCAAATTGAACAACAACAACAACAAACTTATACTTATCTTCAACAGCAATTATCAAATCAAAACCAACAAATAATACAACTTACACAGAGACAACAAGAACAAGAACGAAATGCTCGTATTTCAGAACAACTTCTACAACATGTCGAACGATTAACAGATCTTGTTGTTATGCAACAACAACAACATGCTAAACAGACAGAATCTTTGCATCAACTAGTTCATGAATCATTGAAAAAAGTTAATGATCAATCTTCGACATCCACTGCTATACAACAACAACAGCAACGATATCAATTCAATCTCAATCTATTCAATAAATTGATTGAGACTATTATACTATTATACACATTGATCGTACTTTTAAAAAATAAATAAATATTAGATGCATAATCAGTTATAATACTTCGACATATCTATGATTATCAACAAAATTTCCGATATCTAAGCCTCGTATTTTACTAATAGTCTATCATTTCTTTTACGTTAAGTCCATAATAAATTGCAGAGCTTTGCATTTTATATTTTCATCTCTAAATACGTTTTATTAAATATGTCCCAAGATGCAGTGTAAAAAACTCTACAATTTACAAAGAACCTTCTTTTATTTTAATTGTATATTGTTTAATTTCAAAAACGAACAAAATACTTTCGACTACTTTTTAGAGTGTTGAAAATTGATCGTTTAAAATACTTTCTATTTTAAAACAAAAAGGACATAATTAGCATAAGCTTTACATAGTAGACTGCCCAGATTATCACACTACATCTTCTGGTGAATTTTGTTTTCTTTTAACAAAAAGTGTTTACGGATTAAAATATGAAATGTATACATGACTCAGAAAATAATGGATACAGAATGGACATGAGATATGAGTTAGTTACTTGTTAGAGAAAAAAGAACTACTATTTATTATTTTATTCGTTAAAATATGTTATGAACCATCACTAGTTCACATCGTGTCGAGTATGTTAATGATATCGATCAATAATGAGTCACTCATCATATTTTTACTAATATATGTGTGGCTATTCTCCCACATTCCCATCTTATGCATCAAAATCAACCTTGATAGATATAACACATGAATATACATGTAATGATGTCCTATAATCGTATAACTCATGATATCAATGACCTCTTTTTTTTATTTCGCTAACGGTATAAAAAGAAAGTATACCAGTTACAGTATATTGCTATTTTTATTCGAACATACAAAAAAAGGTAAATGCATTTCTAAATTAAGCAAAAAAACATTACTCTTTTATTAATATAAACTAATAATACTGATTCACAACTCATTTAATAAAAGATTTTTTTTTACAGATAAAAATTATAATGAAATATGAAAGATTAAATTTCGTCATGTTCGTCAAATTATCATTTTCATTTGTAATACAAGCAGTAAAAACTCTAGATCCTTTCTATATTATTGCACATATGGTAAATAGTCGAGAAGCTCTTGATTGGGCAGTATCACAAGGTGCAAATGCAATCGAAATTGATCTTCAATTCAATAATAATGGAGATCCCACTGTTGTTGAACATGGACATCTATGTGATTGTTTATGTGCTATTCTCAGTGGTCACATTTGTAATGAAGGTCTTAATAGAAAATGTGGAGGAATTGGAGCTCGGAATGATGCGGCAGCTCACATGCAATATGTTGCAAGACAGAATAGTATCGCTCTATTTTACATTGATTCAAAATTAAAATCTGAATGGGGAAATTACCTTGGTAAAGCTGGAGCAGCTGTTATTCCTTTTATAGATAATAACTTATTTAATTATGGTTACAAGGGAAAAGTTATTATTGACGCAGGAGAAATTGATAGATATGATTATATTCAATCAGCAGTTATAGCAACACTGTCTCATTTAACAAACAATCGAATATATGCAACTGGTATTAGTGCCTGTTTACCAAAAGCTTATGATTCTGCTCTTGAAGCTGGTGTTGCTGGGAAAATTATCGGTGAAAATAGTATGACTTTCGTTTGGACAATTGATAGACAATCTTCTTTACGAGAATATATTAATCTTGGTATTCAAAGAATAATTACAAATCGAATTGCCGTGGCCAGAGAGATAGTAAATTCAATGGATCTAACTATGGCAAACACTTCCACTGCTATTCCCATCTCCACTGTTAATGTACCTTTTCCAAATAAATGTGAGTGTAAATATAATAATGATGGTTGTAAGATCTCTTTGCGTGCACCAAGTAGAAAAGCATGCAAATTTAGATATAAAGGTTTTTGGACTTGTGATGGATTTCTTCTCTCTTGTGATGTTGCTCATCCAACATGTGTCAATCCTGATGAATCAAAGGAAGCCTGTCAACTTGGACAAGGTAATTGCAATGGATATTGAAAAGAAAATAACTGATAGGAAGTTTATAAAATATCAATTGGAAATTTTTTAATTATTAATTGTTTTTTTTACATAGTTAAATTATTCATATATTTGAAAATGTATTAGATAAATACTTTATTACAAACTACTTTGATTTGATTTACTCATGTTGAATATTTCTTCTAATGTTTCTTTTTTTCGTTCATGTCTTCTACTATATCATAGAGAGGGATAGTATGACATTGGTACATACATTCTTTTTTTTCCTTGACCTGTGGTCATTTTCTAAAGAGCCCTTTCTTTTGATATTGATCAGTATTTTTCCTTCGTCATATTTCTTCTAGATCATTCACATATATGTTACAGGAGAAATTAAAATCTGGGGCAATTTAAAATTCCCTTAAGGAGAAATTAAAATTATTTTTTTCCCACACATTTCCTAAGAAAAGTTGAATATTTTAAATTCCTCTAACAGAAATAAATACATCTTTATTTTTATTCACAAGTGTTGTATTACCGTGAAACCTATCATTTTATCTGTTAAAATTATATAATTTCAACACTTCATAGCCTAACAAAAAATAATAGCAATGACCTAAATCAAATTGAATTGTATTGGTGTCTTGAGAAGGTACTAGATGTTTGTACATGGGAATTTCTTTTTAGAATGACATTTGGTGCAACATTTAACGTCTTTTGCTTTGCATGAGCAGGATCTTGTAGCACATTTACCATTACAGTTACATGCTACTATAACTGGATTTATTCCTCCTGAAACATATTGTTCACATGCTTGCGTAAATGCATTGCTGGTAGATTTGTTGGATCAATACCATGTAAATCTGCAAAATCACATTTTCTCGAACCTAAGAGATTTTGAACACCATATAAAATTGATAAAACACCTTTCATGGTACACAGCTTATACATTATACAATCATTCGATGATGAATGAATAGATATTACTTTACAAGGTAAAATCTTAGGTGTTGTATTTATTCGATCAACTCGATCAATTTGAAGATCGACAAGATTCTTCCAGTCCGAATCGTTGTTGTTTAATAGCATTATCATATAATTTTTGTCGTTTAGCTATCGATTTCAAATAATTAGCTTCTACATCATCTCGAAAGTTTTAATGTCTATCCTTAGATGTATCACAAATTAAACTTTGAATATTACTATCATTGCTTATAGTGAAAATATGGGTATGATCAATGGTAGGATACCCCATTGGTGTCTTTTTATCTATTGTAAGGATAAAACATACTATTATTCGGGTCATATGATAGAGGATTATGGATATCCCTGAATTGGCCTGAACAACACTATGCTTTATCCTTAAAATAGTAGAGATAAGCTACCATCTGACATGATAAGCTGGCGACTTTTCTCTACTATTGTAAGGAAAAAGCAGTGTTGTTCAGGCCAATTCAGGGATATCTATAATCCTCTATCATATGACCCGAATAATAGTATGTTTTATCCTTACAATAGATAAAAAACACCAATGTGGCATTCTATCATTGATTATGTCCATTTTTATAGAACAAGGAAAAATATTAAGGCCCACCTCCCTCTAAAAAAAAAAGGAATTTTCGACAAAAATATCGATTTTTAGATTTATACATAGTTAGATAGCCCATCATCTCTACTTTCGAATGCACTATGATTTGTTAGTTTTACGATGGATTTTGAGGGTTTTACAGAGGTTTTTCTGAGGCGCCTAACATAGAAAAATGACTAAAGCCAAAATTTGTTTTGCTCTTTTCTCGAAACTGTTTTTTTGTGTTTTTTCTGTCAGTGTGACAAAGATTTTTCCGCCATTTTAAATGATAGAGAGCTCGGGAAGGTTTTAAAATGAAGGTAAATATCAGCGCTACAACCTAACAGAGCCAGATTTTTTGTTTTCAATTTATTTGTTTACGAAAAACTTGAGTTTTCTAAAAAATGAATCTAGGTTTTTCGATAAAACTATCTTGAAAAATTATTATTTTTTTTTCGAAAATCCGGCTTTGTCAGGTTATAGAGGCAGGTTTTCTCTACATTTTGACACCATCCAGAGGTCTGTATCATTAAAATTGAAAACAAAATCTTTGACACATGGACACCTACTTTTTGACCCTTGATGTTACAATAACTCGTGAAAAACTCAATATTATACGCTCAAATTTTCACTGAGAACTATCAATGGTCAGATACTTATTCAATAAAAATTTCAGTAAGATTGAGTGTTCTGGGGAAATAAAAATTTTAGAGGGGGGGGGGGTGGGCCTTAAATGACTAGCGGCAGTACGCGGTGTCGCATGGGAAATCTCTATGTTGAAAACTGTAGCATGTTAGAAAACGACAGAAGATATATAGAGGACTTGCTTGTGACCTTTTCATCTATTATTACTGCATGTCCTACCGTACATACACTTACGGTCATTCTTAAATCGCATAATTCAGCAAATAGTGTGGAATGTGAGTGTCTTTCACTTAACTCATGCCTATTGCCAAACTTTATATTAACCCTCAGTAGTGTATAACTCGTTAATTCGATTCGAGTATTAAAATTTTACTCGAGTTTTCAACTATTACTATATGATAAATTAAGGATGCTACTATAGGATGCTGCCTGCAGGATGCTGCCTCAGAATACCGTCTGCAGGATAATGAAAGTATTCCACGGAAAAAAGATGCTCTCCGTTGCATTTGTCCGCAACCTACAGACAGCGGTTATTTGACACCCTCACCCTCACACCCACCCTGTATCTTTTACAGAATATTTTTTTCCCATCTCACGCTTTTTTATTCGATGTAGATTTGTTACCAATTCGTATAATAAAGCTATTATGTAAACAATCCCAGTAATTGATCAGTCATATTTTAGTTGATAATCCAAGTTTAGTTTTGGAATGAAACTATTAATTTGTTTCATAAACAGTATTATCTCTCTTATACATTTCGTTTGAGGATGTCCCGGGACTTATTTTTTTGAGATGTATTTCTTCTGCGGGACTTATTGGGATTTATTTATTTACTAAGGATTTATTGAGACTACATAGCTGTATTAGTATTTCAGCGCACCATCATTCTTGCCCCCATCCCCCGCACTCGCCCCCACCCACACTTACTTTTCGCCCTCACCCTCAATAAGAGTTATATGGAATTTATTTTAAGATGCATGGGGATTTATTAAAAAATCCGAATAAATCCCAAAAAAATAGATCCCGGTACCTGCTGGAAGCATCAACTGCAGCAATAAAAAGAAAAAAAAGCAAATTTTCAGTATCACCAAAACAATGAAAACAGTCATCACGTTTAACAGCGACAAGAACTCGACCGAACGCTTCTTCTTTTCAAATTTAATTCAGAGAAATTTCTTGTCTAAACGTTCTCTTTCTGTTCTACCCTTCTTCTCATTCTAATTCACTTTTACTACATACCCTCAACATGAACGCAATGGTTGCCATTCTGTTGAAATTTTAATTTCTTTTTTACAACTACATACATCCTTTAACGAGTGTTATAAATATTATGATAGGCTTATGTACTTTTGATTGCAATGCGATAATCATCTTCTAAAGTTTTTATTATATACTTTGTCAAACGAAAAGCTTCAATAAAAAAGAATATATAACAAGTCACGTGTCTTTATGCTATCTAGAATACGGAGAGATCAACATATTTTTAATGCAACCTAACAGAAAAAGTCATTTTCGGCAACTTATTGAAATAAAGCATTTTTTCAAGTAAATCGGTTATAGAGAAAGTTTATCTCTTGAAATATATTAATTCTATTCATACAGTTTATATTCACTAACAATTGAATGGTAAGATTTTTTGAATAATCAATAATTTCTCTTTGTTGAGTTGATGCTAATTAACAATTTAATGGTAAGATTGTAATAAAATAATCGATTATTTCTTTCTTTTTAGGTCAATGTTCATTAACAATTGAATGGTAAGATGTCAACTAAATAATTATTCGGTTTTTTTTATTTAGTTTGATGTTCATAAAACAATTAAATGGTAAGATTTGATTTGATTCAGCAATTATGTGCTTCTTTTTGTTTAGGTTGACATTCGTTAACAATTTAATGGAAACGGTTTTATTTGAATAATCAATTATTTCTATTTTTAACTCAGGTTTATGTCGATTAACAATAGAAAATAAGTTTTTATGTAAATAATGAACAATTATTTTTTTCTTTTTTATTTAGGTGTATGTCGATCAGCCATAAAAAATAAGTTTTAAGTAGTTGTTGAACCTGCGACAAATCTAGGTAAGTTCGACGATAAGCGAGATCGTATGGACTCGTTGTCAGATACCGTAGTGGTCGGGCTTGGTCGCTCTTCTGCCGCTAGAATCATATTTTTGAAACAGAAAAACGAGTGCGAGTTAAAACTATAATATGCTGAAACCATAAAAGGTTCTGAAAATAGTACCTAAATATTGAACCTTTTAAGGTTCTGTATGACATGTTTCTTTTTTTACAGAGTAGCACAGTTTTCATAATTATTTTGAAACTTTTCATTGCTGCTTCTTACTTCGATCTGCTTACAGCTATGCAAGTCGAAGTATTGTCAACCAGAGCTGTGATTCATCGATTTTGTGAACCGGATATGTTTTCCATGTGAAGTTTGACGCTTGATCATTAACCTATGGATCATGAGTTTTGTCTTTTGGCTCTCGGTGTTTGGATGTTAACCTTTGACCCTGACACAACCAGACAAACTATTTTTCTTCGTATGACCCTCCTTTCAGTCAAGGGAATAAAAAAATATGAAAATGGGTAAAGGAACCTAAAACGGTTCTATAAAAAAGGACATTTTTCCTAATTAATAATCAATGATATGAAGTATAGTGAAGGAAAGTTGAAGTGTATTTAGTGGAATTAACAATTGTAAATGTCAAATAAATAACAGCATTGCTATCTGCTTGACTTCTCATAGATTTTTGGTTAATTTCATACATTTTCATGAATGTTGGATAAAGATAATTAGACAAATCCCTTTAATAACTTGTATCAAATTATGAGAAACTATCTTTGGAAAACGTACTTAGGAGAGCATACATGTCAGAACCGAGAATCACTCCAATATATGAGGGTTTACCGGACGTTCGCCAATATGACTTTCACCATTGGCGAACGTTCACTAAACTTTCGCAAATAGACCTCTGAACAGTCGCCAATTGACCAATTGCAAAAAAAAATTGATAACGTGTTTCAACAGATGTCAACCGATTCGTGCAAGAATGTTTGCTGCTCTACGGAATCCTGTCTTCATAAGTGTATTCATGCTGGTGGGCGACATTTCGAACAAGATTATTAACTGATAGTAATACGTACTTTTATTAAATAAAATGTTATCTGATATAGATGCTAAACTTGAAATGAACACATAATATAAACGTAAAGTTATTAGTAATTAAACAGTATGAATTAATTTTTAGATGACTTTATCCTATGTCATAACCACATAGATAGCACTGTTTTTCCGAACATCACTGAGAGATTATTTCGTAATCAATTAGTATTGCCAAATAATGTAGAGGAATATGCAGTTTCATCTACTCTTTTTAACGGTCAACATCACAGTTCTCTCTATCTTGTTCCTATCAAAAGTTCGTCGCGATAAAAGACTGCCGGATGACATATAGACCACGTTGTATTTATTACAGTTTTCGAAAACTTTGTATTAATCAATGTACAAAAATGTGAATCTATTTTTCCTATCATCTGTCTTTATCTTGCGAAGATAATCACGTATATTTGTTTCTAGATCCATGATGACCTGCTGTTGTTCGAGGCCGGTCCATATCATCCGTTGTCACTTTCTTTTCGTCTAAATCATCGAACCAACTGTCGACACCACCCATCAGAATTTTAACAATATACTTAAAAGAAAAGACAAATATCAACAGCTAAAGTTTTTGATTATCTTCACTTACATCACCAAAAGTGAATGGAAAATGTTTGCCTTGACAAGCTAATATTTGTTTCTTTTCGCTACGATAATCTTCAACAACATCAAGATTCGGAATGATCTTGTCCCAATCATTTAGATATTCCATACTATCCTCATCATCTATGAAAACGAAAATATCATATACTAAAGATTTGCCAAAGACAAGAATGATCGTCTAATTTATTTTAAACCTGACTGAGATCATATTTATTAAGATCGGCCAGTGGATTTTTAGCCCAAAAGAAATTACACAGGTTGTTTAAGTGAAAAGTAGAACGGTAAATAATTAAACAAATACATTTGAAAGATTTTATAATTTTGATAGAATTTTGAAATATTTTCTCAACATAGGCTTACACTCTTTCCTGTTGTGAATAGTCAGAGATTTGCTTGAATCAAAACATGCTTTGTATCGACTATTACAACAGCGATTAGATGAAAACAGCACAAGTCAGAGCTGTATTTTCAGCAGGAAAAAAAGAGAAACTTTTTTTGATACAAGATGTAAACGAATAATGTTCGGAATTTTTTTTTCTTTGAATTCAGTATCTTCAATAATTTACTGTAATTATATATTGTCTTTGAACTTGAAAATCGACCAATGAGTATATTTTGGTCGAGATAGAACTAGTGAATCTCTTGATATAAATGATCTCAGTCTGACTAAAGACAAGGAAGAAGTTTTATAATATGGAGATAATCCAATGCTTTAGATCATCCGTTATATCTATCAAGTGGTTCTTAAAAATAAAACAGAAGATCGTATACTTTACCTGTACAAGCGATGATAGTTACAGGAACTCGATGAATTGGAATTCGTTCGTGGGTAAGAACTTGTTTCAATGTATTAATATCTGGACGTTCATAATTATCAGTTGGGACACCATCCGTAGCTAGAAGAATGAGTAATTTTCGTTCATGAATTTGTTGATGTTTGTCTCGAAGAACTCGACGAATAACAGGCACGATTGGAGTTGAACCTAGAAATAAATATCAGTCTACGATCATCGATGGGAAAGATAGTTTTCCAAATACCGCTCGGAGGTACCATAAAGATCCTGGTTAATTCGGTTGAACTGCGCACATTGAAAATTGGTGCTCGATTGAGAAAATAGATGTCAACACCATCTGGATCAAGTGTACTGGCAAGATCAACAACAATCGACACTATTTTCTTCAATTCATCCCCTGAAATCGAGATAAGAGTTCGATTTTATATTATAAGAACATAATGAAATCGGATAACTTTTCTTACAACGTGTTGGTAGGCTCGCAAAAGGATCCGTGATTTCTCCTGCAGTATTCAAAAGCAAAATGGTTCATATAACAGAAATTCGAACAGCTAACCTATTGGTTTGATCATCGAACTGGAATCATCACAAATAAATACGATTTCAAATCCTTCTAAGCCGCGCAGCTTTGTAGCAAACGCCTTGTTGACTAAATTATTTCGAAGATGTTTCAAATGATTATGTAGGACAGAATATACGAACTTTCATACCGTCGAACAATCTTTTGGAAATCAGGCATTCGCTCTTCACATGTTCTATAATGATTTTGACTGAAATTTTGGCTCGTTGAATGGTTTGATCGATAATTATGATCATTTATGGATTCGTATGGTGGTGGATCCGACGACGTTTTGTACTTGCTAAAAGACATTCTTAATTGTTGCTTTTTGTTCTCTGCTCGATATAAACGTATGAATCGATCTAGAAATAGAAAAAGAAACGTTTCAAAACAACTATTTATACAAGTAAAAGAACGAAAAAGGTAGGAAGGAGAAAAAAATGTAAAGTACAACAACTTCCAACTAAATATTACGCACTTCTTATTCAAAGAAATAAACTATGCTGTCAGCGATGTTAATCCTTCAATTTTTTTGTTCTTTTACAATTTTCGCTTAACAAGAGGTGCAATTTAGCGGATGGCTTAGAATTTTTGAT